>PUFA01000087.1:2175000-2350000 GCA_003508835.1 Eonycteris spelaea | reverse complement strand
GCTGGGCTGGAACATTTCTAATTCAGATGTCAGGCTCCAGAGGCCACTTTTAACCACTAGGCTCAGGAGCCTACCAGGAGAGGAAGAACTTTTTAATGGGTAAAACTGGGTGCTGTAGGGGTTGAAAAATTTTCTCTTCTTCCCTTCTAGGTTCTTTGCTGGTCTAATAATCATGTTTATACAAGACAGATTAACAGAAGAAAAGCAGATTTAATTTTATATGATGGGAGCCCCATAAAAACATGAGACTCAAAGGAGTAACTAAAGCAGGAAGCTCTTATATTTTTTAGATAAAGAAACAATAAATTTATGGAGAATTGACAAGACAAAGCGGTTTGGGCTCGGGTAGTAAATCGGGGATGAAGTAATAAGGTTTGTTTATACAGCCTTCTCAGCCCCCAAATCCACATCTCTGCCTTCTATCCTCCTGGACAGGGAGGGAACCTTTCACGTGGGAGACTTATCTCCTGCTTTGGGGGGAACATAGGAGGGGCAAGAGCATCTTTCTTACACTGGGTGTTTCTCAAGCATCTTTAATTCAAAGTAATCAAGATGCCAAAGCGGCATATTTTGGGGTGGCATAAGCTGTTCCCCTACACTGCCAAGATCAGGGCTGGGCTCTCGCAAGCAGAAAGACAAGATGGAATTGAAGGGGTTCTTGTATTGGGTTTAAAGCCCATTTATATGCGTTTGGAGGACTCCTCAAAGTCCACTCTGATAATCTGTGCCTTCTAAGCTAGAGACAGAAAGACAGTAGATCCTCATTATTCACCGATTCTGTATTTGCAAACTCACCTACTCACTAAAATCTACTTGTAATTCCCAGATCAGTACTTCAGCCACCTTGTGGTCATTTGTGGACGTGTGAGGATGATAGAAAAATTGATCGAATGTTCCCAGCCGGTCAAGCAAGATGCTGCTCTGCCTTCTTGTTTCAGCTCTCCCGCCGTCAGCAAGTGTCCTATTTAGGGCTATGTTTTGCTTTTTTTTTTTTTTTTTTTTTTTTGCTTTTTGTGGGTGATGTCACTATTTTGCAAGGCCCTCAAGCATAATGCTGAAATGCCATCTAGTGTTCCCAAGGGCAAAAAGGCTCTGTGACGCATCTTAAAGAGAAAATATGTGAGGTAAGCTGCCTTCGGGCGTGAGTTACAGTCCTGGTTGGCACTGTAACTGTTCAATATCAGTGGATCAACAATATATATTAAACAAGGTGTCTTTAAACAAAAACATATCTAAAACACAGTTATGTGTTCACTGGCGAACTAAAATGTTGTGCCCAGAGGTTGGCAACACCGGAAGCCTACATTTCCTGTAGAAGCAATGGCTCAATATTCACTGATGCAGTGTGTGTGGTACATTTGTAGAACATATCTGCCATGAATAACAAGAATTGACTGGATTTAGCCATAAGCCAAAAAAATTTGCGTTTTTGATGGTAGTAGGAGGAGGCTTACAAAATGTGCTGCACCCTGGGGACAGTGTGCTGACAAATTTGGTGCATCTTTGTGAGTGTAATAAATGTGTAGGAATAACTTTACTTTGTTACACTAGATAACTTGGGAAGTGTTTCTTTCTGGGACATCAGGAAGGTTTTATTTCATTGGACCCAGATAGTAGTATTTTTTTTTTCTTTTGCTCATACTTAGGAGGAAAATTCAACTGATTGTAGAAATCCAATTGCATTTTCCTCTTTGTGCTGGACATATGTGTAGATTACTGGTGGACGTAAATGCTCAAGAAAATTCCCTGTGGATCTGATTTTAATTCAGTCATGTAGCGGATACAAATGGAGGGATGGCAAAAGCATCTGGAAGACACCTGGGAGTGAAGGGCTATAGAAGTAGGAAGAAACACCAGATGGGCTCTTCTGGGAACCTAGGATTGACTTCTTTGTTCATTTTTCCTTGGGTCTGGCTTGAAACTTCAAGAAAAGACCCTTCCCCCACCTTTCTTTCCCTTCCAGTGTCATTTAAAGCGCCCTGCCGGTCGTACTACTAGTCATAGTCTTGCTCCTTTCTAGAAGCCTGAATAATTGGCCTGTTTGAAACTTTTGCCCTGCTTTACTTGACCAGACTTTTGAGATTTCAACTCGAGTGAGGAAAAGGGCATCTCTTTGGTGACCTGCGGATAGGAATGGAGTTCTCTCCTGCATTCCTCCTTTGTTCTGGACATGCTGCCCCGGGCTTGTTTTCCAGTCTTGCTCCTCCATTTCCAGGTAGGATCCCTTCCCTGAGATGGTATCACCTCTAAGTCTTGTCCTGACGGGGTCTTCGTGACCTATCAGGGCTTTTGCTTCTCCAGCCCTGTGAAACCTGGAGTCTCCCAATCCAGAGTGAGAAAAAAGTGTTACATGTCAAGGACAGAATCACATGACTTTTAGATAACTTTGATGAAGTTCTGTGAGGGTCATCTTTGAAGCTGTGACTTTATCACTACCATTTTAGTAGAAATATTGAGTTATTTTAGTAGATCTTCCAATCTTTCTAGTGTATTCCTTGTGTGACAGAAATGGTATCCTTCATAGAAATTATTACTCACACTACGGCCATGCCACCCTGAACAAGCCCAATCCCATCTGATCTCAGAAGCTAAGTAGGGTCAGGCCTGTTAGTAGTTGAATGGGAGACCACCTAGGAAGATCGAGTGCTGTAAGCATAAAAAAACAACAAAAAACCCCCCAGAAAGTTATTGCGCATGGAGTGGGTTAAAGGGAGCGTACACAGAAGCTGGGTAACTGATAGGCTGGCTGGGGTCCTTTATCCTTGGATTTCTAAGGAGCATACAGTTAAACTGAAATAAACAATGAACAAATGATAGTCAGCAATATTTTTAATAGAAAAATAAAAGGGAGAGCTTCAAGGCATTGTGATTTGAAGGGCCAAAAAAACCCAACCCAACCCAAACCAAACCAAATCAAACTCCAAATACCAAAAACCTCCCAAATCAAAACCCCAAGACACTAAAGCAGGCTGGGATGGGTGTGTCTGTGTGTAGAATAGAGTGGTGATGGAGGAAAGAGGATTAAAAGCTAATTACTTTTCCCTGACAGATACATCTGGGGAGAGTGATTCTCTTTTCCCCCTCGCCCCTGAGTTCCACAGCTGCCCTATGAGAGAAGTCACTTCCTCAAGATCAAGTGGGTGGTAGAGCTTAAAATCCCTCTTGTGGGCCATATGCTCCCATTGAGAACCCATGGGTTCTTGGAGGGGGGTGTGAAAAAACATTAGCTATTACAGTGGTTTTGGGGTCCCCAAGGGTCCACAGTGTATAAATACTGTAGCAGAGACACCAGAATAATGTTTGACCAAATGTTTGAGCACCCTGTGGCCAAGCTAAGTTGACACATAAAATTAGCCATCACAGTACAGATGATTGTAATTTCCATCTTTTTCTGAGGAGAAAACAGAGGGTCAGAGTAGGCAAGCAATTAGCTTACTATTATACAGTATATTTGTTGTATTAAAGTTTCGTGGGAGGGGGATGATTGGGGGAAAAAAATAGCTAAAAAAGGCTCCTCAACGGGACAACAATACCAAAAAAGTTTGAGAAATACGGTGCCAATCACATTTCTCAGTGGCACTCTTTTATCCATGAAGACATCATTTTAGACATCTCTTATGTGAAATCATGACCCTCCGCCACCCCCTCCCACCCCCACGATGCAGATTTGACTTTCTCTGGAGTGTTAAAAACATAATTATTCTTCTACAAATAGATAGCAACCAGGCTTCAAGGTTCGATTTAATTCTTTAATCACGGAAACAGCAAGGAGACCAAAGGGCTGGTTCAGAGCCTTTGAAGGAGAGGGAATTGTGGGATCCTTAGGGAAGTGGGTGCCCAGTTGGATGGCCAGGTCAGATAAATGACTAACTTTCTACAAAGCAGAGAACTTTCAACAGCTTTGGGGTTCACTTTCCTATGAGGTCATATAGTCAAAACAACTTACCAATTTCTGAAGGTTAAGTTCTAAACTTACAGGGCTAAAACCTCCCTGCAATCTTACTCTGGATTGTTAAGCAAATATGCTGTGATAGACCCTGGGAGTGCCAGGTGAGGGTCAGGCAGGCTTATTGGGAAATGCTCCAGCATGACATAAAACAATTAACCCTCTACCTTTCGTGAGCTTGGTGCATAGTTTTTGATTTATGATTTATAATTGCTATGTTCTGATTATGGCTGACTGAATGCCTCTGAAAAGTGATTCCTGATGAGGGGTCTTCCAATGATGACCAATCTTCCTAGATGAAGAATAATTTTAATTTACACATATCTGTACCCCTAGACTAGTACTTAGTATGTGCTAGGCATTGCTCTAAGTACTTTGCTGGTTTAATTTTACTTCATTTGCACACAATGCCATGGGGTGTGTATATCAGTCAGAGTTCTCCAGGGAAACAGAACCAATAGTGCGTGTGTGCGTGTGTAAAGAGAGATTATTTATTATAAGAAATTGGCTTGTGGGAGTTTGAAGGAATTGGCTTGTGGGATTATGGAGGCAGGCAAGTTCAGATTTACAGAGTGGGCCATTCATTGGGCTTGAGACCCCAGAAAGCAGTGAAGTGTAGAGGCATTCTCTCAGAATTTTCTTCTTTCTCAGGGGAGGGTTGGTATTTTTGTTCTATTCAGGCCTTCAGATGATGGGATGAAGCTCACCCACATAAGGAGGACAATCTGCTTCACTCTCCCTATTAAAATGTTAATCTCATCCCAAAACCTTTTTTGCAGAAACATCAGAATAATGTTTGACCAAATGTTTGACCACCTCTTGGCTGAGTCAGGTTGACACATAAAAATTAGCCATTATAGTACAGATAATTGTAATTTCCATCTATTTCTAAGGAGAAAGAACTTCCATGTCAACCTCTAAAGTGACACTACTATTCTCCTGTGCCCTCGAATCTCCCTTTTTTTTTTTTTTTGAGGCTTTGAGCCTCTCTCCTTTCTCAGACTGAATCAGCCTCCAAACCTAACAGCCTTTCTTTCAAAGTGTCTTATTACCTTGTTACCCACCCCTCTGCCTGTCGCCTTACCACCCACGGACTGGAGCCGCCTTTCTGCGCTGGGCACTCCAGGCCCTGCACGTTCTGGCCCACTTTCTGCTCTGTCTCCTCCCTTCTCCTCCCCCTGCTGCCCTCCCCCCGTGTCCTGCTGAGCCAGATCCATTGCCTCTGCTCCCCTTTCCTGCTTCAGACCTCTCCTCGTGGAGATGTCCTTTTCCTAGTGGGTCTACACAGAAATCTCAAGCGTCCTTTGAGGTCTGGGCTGTCATGTCAGTGTACTTTCCCTCCAGTTCCTTGTCTCTGGTCTGCAAAAAGAGTGTGACCCTTGCCCTGCACAGCCTGCAAGGGACAACAGGTGTTCAGTATGGAAAGCGCTACGTCCAGCGAGGCCATCAGGGAGGAGAGAGAGGGCGCGCGTGGGGTTTGGGGGAAGGAGGGCTCCAGAGAGCCAGGGCCTCTGCTGGTTTTCGTGTTTAAATTTTGGGAGAAAGTGTCCCTTCCTGATGGATAAATTTAAAAACGGTGACTGCAGCCCTCGGACACACAGCTTTAGAGCATAAGTCACTTTTGTGCAGAGCAGAGCTGCCACCTCCTGTCCAAGGCCCAGGGGTCGGAGCTGCGGGGCTGGTCGCGCACCTTCATGCTCTGCACGCCCAGGCTTGGTGGTCTACTTTTCTCCAGTTTTCCACCTTCAGGCTGCCCATCCCACTTATGGCAAAGCTCTGCCAGAAGCCAGGACCTGCGCCCTGTTTGGGGCGGAGTCACAGGTGCATGCCCGTTAGGTGTCATTCTGGGCCCATTCAGACCTTGGGGAGGACTCAGTACCTTGAAGCACCTGTTCCCCCAGGGAAACTGGAGGCCTTTGATAATCCTGGCTCTTGCGACAGAAAGTGGGCTCCTCCCAAAGCATCTTTGCCATAAACCCATGTCATTCAGTCACTGATCAGTAGGAGCTGGAATTTAAGGCTCTCAAGATGTTGGGAGGAAGGTCAGTTCGCATGCTGAGCGTGAGAAGGAACGGCTTCTCTCAGTTGCTTAGGTTTGTTTGCTTCCACGCAGAGGTCAGGAAGCTGGTAAAACACCCACCGTTCCCTCCTTGGGAGGCTACCAGGTATTCCTACCACAGCCAGACTGGCTTCAGCAGAGGTTAAGCTTCTCCCAGATCTCTTTGGCCGTCCCCATAGAGACGATTACTCTGACCAAGTGGGGCTAAGAACTGCCGGGTCGGGTCGTGTGCCTGCGCCTTGCTGCTCATTCGTTGGGCCATGGGCCCTGCGGGAAGGCAGTGTGGGGTCTGCCCCGGCGCTCTCTCCCCCTCTGTTGGAGGCAGCTGGAATCCACGTGACGGGTTATTCTCTGTTTGACTGAAGAGGCTTCAGAATGTATTTCCGAAGTATCTTCAGAAGCAAATTACTTGGGAAGGATTACTCAGCCTGCTACAGAAAACCGTGCCTCTTACCACTAACTTGGACCTGCCGGTGGGAAGGAGGCGCGGGGCCAGCCACAGCTGCGGAGGAAATTGCATTACAGCTGCAGCCCAACTGATGAGAAATACAGTGTGGTGGACGACGGGTTCCTGCTGAAAACGAATGCTGTGAGGCTGTGGCTGGTTCTGTTTTACAGGTGATGTTGCATATATGTGTGTGCTGATTCATGCGTATTTAATGTTTAGTTTTATGAGCGTGGGAGGGTTTTGGGGGAGACCTGTTGCCTCACGGATGTCATCTTCTCCAACCTTCTCATTTTACTGATGGGAAAACTGAGGTTTAGAGAGAGTAGAGTAGTTCTGCAATTTCTTGGGTAGTTGCTGAGAGAGACCGAGAACCCAGAGACATCGGGTTCCCAGCCGGGACCCCAGGAGATAGCATGTGGTGAAGTGAGACGTGAGTGAGGGGCCGGGACGTGGGCAAGTCACTTCAGCAAACCGCACCTCAGTTTTCCCATCTTATAAAAAAAAGGGTGCCGTGTTAAAGTCTTATCTCTCGGTTATCAGCTCTAACATTTCACAATCCTAACGTCCTTTCTTGTCCATGTTCTGGCTTTTCCATTTTTCTAAAACATAATTATTTGACTGATTTCTTAAAATCACATAAAGCCAACAGGCATTACTTCCATTTTTCATATCATTAAAAAAGGATAATTTCTTGGTTGATTTCAAAATAGTTCATTATATTATCAAGCCAAAAAATTAAAACTTGCCCTGCACTCAACTATGAACCAATCAATTAAGAAAACTCTTCTAATATTTGGGTTCTTTTCCTCATGAGATAGAAATATAAATATTTTGCTTGATAATCTTTGAGTTAGCATTGTGTTAAAGGCAGGGTAAAATGTGGCACATATAGTTCACCAAAATAGTAATATACACACCTTATATGAATTAATAAAATACTTGTAGCAAAACGCATGTAGTCAATGCATGTTAGAGAGTTTCAAATGCAAGGCAGTCCTTGGGCTCTCTTATGGCATTATAGATTCATTATTCTGCACAGCATTCTTTTGTAACTTAATTCAATGATAAAGATCTTCAGAAGAGAGTCTGTTAATTTCCTTGGCCACCCATTTCAGGGTTGTAACAATTTTGTCCATTAGAAGGCCTTCTTTGTGTCTATCCAGCCTAAATTTCTCATGCTGCAGAACCATCTGGACTCTTGGGGCAGCTGAGGCTGCTAATTAGGCCTGGCTCACACCATGGGCTGGTGCTCAGGGCTGTTGAGGATCAGGGAGCATCCTTCAAGTTGCAGCCTTTAGCAGAAGGCCTCGGATGCTGTGGAATCAGCCCATATTTCTGAGAAATCATGCGAGGAAGGTCAGTATCAAGCGCTTGGAAACAGGGCCCTGGAATGGAGAGCAGGGAGCAGTGCTGGTGAGACGGCAGGCATGGTATAGACCTCCAACCAAACATTCAGCAGATCTATAGGAGCCCGGGAGACAACCGCTGTGTGACCTTGAAGGCCCCATTCCCTCTCTCAGATTTCTCATCTGTAAAATGACAAGGCTGGACTAGAGGGTTTCTAAGAGTTATCCACTATTCACAGTCTAAATTGATTTTATGTGGGCAGGAATGGCCATTTGGCTAAAATCATGTCTTTTATCCATTATCTGCAGATTTCTCCTGCTGTATCTGTGAGAGATGGGATTTTTGTCAATTCCTAGAGAAAACAACTGTGTGTGAGATATAGAAAGTGAAAAAATCAAGGCACAGACAGGGCCTATATTTATTCAGGGTGTCTCCAATGCACTAGGGATATAGCAGTAAACAAACACACTGCAAGCATGTCCCCATTGGCGTAGAGACAGCAAGAATTTGTGTGTGTGTGTGTGTGTGTGTGTGTGCGCTTACAGCACAACCTGCAGGCTACACAAGAAATCCTCAGTTCGCCTCTGGGGTCAAAGGTGGGGAGATTTCTTTCCATTGTAGAACCTTTGGACCTTATGAGTTTTGGACCATGTGAATGTGTTTCTATTAATATAAATAGTGTAGTTTTAAAGAAGAGGGAAAGGCTGCTTCATCATGCCGTCTGTGTTTATTAACTCGGTGAAAGCGGCACTGGGCAAGGGGCCGGCAGCCTGTAATGACACGCAGCAGCCATGTGGTGGCAGTGTTTCACTTCGATTGTCCAAAGGCCGCTCATCTCTATTTTAATGAACTCCCCTCCGCGGATTTCAGGGCCCTTCCCTCCAGATTAACTGATGGGCCTCAAGTAAAGATGCCAAATAGGATGCTGAGTGGAAATAATGGCTGTAACATAGATCCTCTGGCTCCTCCCTGTCTTCTTTTTTATTAGAACATCTCCGAGATGCCGGACTTTTAGCTCTGGGCAAGGGTGTCAATGTTACAGAGATGGAATCAGGGAGAAGCTGGGCTGATCAGGACCTAACTTGGATGCAAGGATGCAGAAGCAAAGGACTGGGCCCACTCCACGTGACCCAGGTTGTACCCCAGATGAATGTGACATTCTATACATGACCCATGTATAGAGTGTCCTTCCTCTGGACACTCCCTCCCAAGGAGGCCTTCTGTCACCGCATGAGTGTTTTGACAGTGTCAAATGTTGCTAAAACAGGCCCTGCTGCCAACTAAAACTTTCAAGTCTTTTCTTTAGAGGCTGCTATTGAAGCCAGGCCTTCTCCACCCTGATAGGGTACGTTTGATTTTTTTCAGCCTGTATGTGGGACATTCATGTGAATTACATTTCATCTTATTGGTTTCAGCCCAGTTTTCTCGCTTGAATTCTTTGCGTGTGT
The DNA here is from genome assembly GCA_003508835.1 of Eonycteris spelaea. Lineage (NCBI taxonomy): Eukaryota > Metazoa > Chordata > Mammalia > Chiroptera > Pteropodidae > Eonycteris > Eonycteris spelaea. The sequence goes on along the minus strand of PUFA01000087.1, from coordinate 2,340,752 downwards.
GCGTGTGTGTGTGTGTGTGTGTGTGCGTGTTTATATGGTAATACGATGCAAGTCATCAACATATGAACATTTTTCCCAGCCTGGCGTTGTTGACTAATTTGGTAAGTGCGCCTTCTAGGTCTTTCCTCAAGCTGCCGGTAAATATAGTGACAGGAAAAGAATTGAGACGTAGCCATGTGACATGTTGTAAGAGGTCCCTCCCTCTCCCCAGTTCATTTAACATTCAATTCAGCAAATATTTACTAAGCTGTACATGCTAGTATTGTTCTCAATGCTGGGGATAAAGCAATGGACAAAATAAACAAACATTCCATTTTCATGAAGCTTACATTTTAGTGAACGTCATTTCGGCTAAGAAGTCCTGTCCCCATCATATATATGCCTTTGTCCTTATTTAACTCGACTCACACTTATTCCAATAGTAATTTATCGAGTAGTAATGTGTTCGGGGCTTCATGCACGTAAGAGGTGTAAGCTGATGTAGAACGAACATATAGGCTCAGGTGTTCATGCACTAGATTGGCAAAAAGCTCATTTTCACAGTCGGGGGGGGGTCACCTCTTCTTTCTGGATTATTCAGGAACCTTTGGAAACATTTTCACTCTAAAAGAAAATTTCTCTCAACTTCCATTTGCAAGTGGGGATAATTCCTAGTATTGGCCAGTCCTCTGTAGTGGCTATTTATTGCCACGTGGGGGAGCCGCGGAACACATATTGTGCCCCAACCATTCGACCTCGTGGTACCTGCTCCATCAGTACAAGAAGTTGGTGCCCTTCGAAGGAAAGTGATTTTCCTCCCTTTGGGTCTCACTCAGCCCACAGTGCTCCTCAGTGGGTTCTCTTGGGGGGGGTGCAGTTCTTAGTTCTCAGTTTTTCCTCTGGGGCCCATGCTCCATGAGTGGCTCAGGGACCTCCCCTAGGATCTGAGAGGACATTGCCTCTCTTTAGTTCTGAGAATGTTTTGGGTAGGTAGGTGAAGAAATTGTGGAGGCCAGGGTTCAGATGTTTTTCCTTTGCATTCCTCAAAATCTAAAAGATGTACTCTATTCCCTTCTTGAGATAATGTTAATGATCAAAGCCTTCCCGATTATTTTTTATCTAAAGTGAAAAAAAAATCTAATAACTTCCTAAAGAAGGGGATAGGTGATAAGGTGTCACTTTGGGGGGTGCTGCTGACCACTGATTGCTCCCCATGCATGTAGCACAGGGGCAGTGGTGTTGGCAGTAATACAGGAGAGGGGTGGAGATACGGTGGTAGGGAAGAAATTTCAAAACTTGATGTATGAGTTGCCATTTCTCAGAGGCCATTGGGAATCTGTCAGTGAAAAAAACCTTCTGTGGGTTACCCCTGGGATACCTGATCTCATTTGATTCCAGAATAGCTTTGCAAGGTAGCATCATTTTAGCCATTTTGCAGAGGAGGAAATAGGTTCAGAGAAGTGAAATGACAGGACCATACTGTAAGGGAGTTTGGAAATTGGGTCAGTGGGGCTCTGATGTCTGACTTGGTGCTGTGCTCACAACACCTGCCCTCTGTATTGACCTGGGCCTCCAAGCACCAGCGTTCAAACATAGGGGACTGCTGGAGAGCTTGGAGGCCCAATGAGTTTCTTAAAGACCAAGAGCTTCAGAAAGGACTTTCCATTTACAGACAGCTGTCGCTTTGATTTCCGAAGTAGTACATCTCATCAACCCAGTGTATGTAACAAGAAGGGTCATAATGTGTCAGAGCTAAACGTGATGGCCATGGTTATGTAGCTTAGTTTATTTTACAGAGTGAAAACTGAGGTTCAAGGCGCCGAAATGACAACCGGGCTGTGAAGGACCTGGTGGAGTAGCTTGGTCTCCTCACTCTCAGCCCAGGGCTTATTTTAAACAAGTTGTTGATGACTTTAGCTTAGAGGTCTTGGTTATCCTCAGAATAAGGAAAATTATTGAGATGTTATAATACGTAGGAATTACAGTTCTTGCCAAGACAGAGGAACAGGTCTATTTTTCTACCATTACCAGCTATAACACTGGGCAAAATATATAAACAATTATTTGCAGGCATCGGGCTGTGGTTCTCGAGAGGAGGAAAGCACATAAGGTGAGGTCCATTTTCAGCCTGACTTTTCACTTGAGGCATTCTTCAAACTGTAGGGAAGTGGAGCCCGAGCAGAGGGTGCAGTCTGCTTGGGTGGAGGAAGTGAAGATAGAAGGTCAGGGCTGCTAAGTCTGTTGGAACTTGCAGGTTGGATACCAGAGAGGAGGCAGATGAAGAGAAATAGCCTCAGAAATCTGTTTAGGCATTTCCTTTGGGTTCTTTGCCAAATCTTTAGCTGCCTACATACTGAGTGAGACTTTACAAAGTCAGCTGAGAGCAGCTTCTAGGGGACTGAGAGGTGAACGTGATTTTAGGAGTTGAGGTTGTTAAGGAGATGCTGGAGTTCTGATACAGCCCAAGTGGAGCTGGACACTCATTTGAGACTCCAGGAAGGCTCGCCTCAGGAGGGAGGCCTGTGTGCTAGGAGTAAGGGACATGCTGTAGGATTGAGAGCAAGGATGAAATAGACCTGCCTTAAAAAAGCCAATACCTGAAACTCAACACAATCAAAATTACCTGTTAGTAATTTCACTGCTCATCAGGACAAAAACGTCACCCTTTTCTTAGAGGAATACAGCAAAATTCAGAGCCTCTACAACACATTCAAAATGTTCGGCATATATGAAAGAAGTCTAGACATGCAACTGTAAGCAGATAGACCTTCTTATAACTTGAAACCTCAAAGATTCTCTTTGGAGGTATTTCAGCATGGCTTAAATGATTAATGGAACATACACTGTCTGGGCTTGAGTAATGGGTTTGGATTTCTGATCTCAAATCACAAATGGTTTGTTTTTGAATTGCTCTTCACATCTTGGCTGATGTCTGCCCTGCCCATTGGTGGAGACAAGTATCTCAGTGGGTAGACTGGCCTCCCTTACTGGACCTCAGCATTTTGTGGCTCAGTTGAAGGATTTTAAAACATACCTAAGAGTTTTCTCTCTTTCTTCTTTAGAAAGAATGATCATGTTGGTCTGGTTATTTTTTTTTTTCCAGGAGGGATTTTGGGGGATTGGGATGGGTAGTGGAGGCAACACAAAGCAGAGAATTTTAGCTATTTGGGAGAGTATTCTAGATTTTATTGGGCATCTGGATGACTGATTAATAAAATAGGGAAGAACTGTAAAATCGGAGCAAAAACTATAATATATCCAGAAGAAATATCTTCTAGCTTTTTGATTCATAACAAGAATTTATAAGTATTTTTCTCAGACTACTTCAACGTGTGTGGCATGTTCAACTAATTAAACTTTACCTATAAAAACTGATTTGAAATCTTTTGATTGTGTTTGAAGCCAGAAGAGATATGAAGAAAAATTTTTTGCGCTTTCTATTTTGAGTTACAGTTAGTTGATCAGTTAGCATTTTTTAGTAAAAACAGTCTTTAGTACATAGTTTTTCTTCCCTAAAAAAATAAAGTTGCTTTCTAATCAGGAAAGGAAACAGGAGAAGGTTTTTACTGGAGACCCTTTTATTCTGATTTCTATTGAACTTGGGAAGATTTATGGTTCTTAGAATAAGCACATTTATTCAATGAGGGAATAAAATCAACATTATTAATTATTTTAAGAGAGACAGCATTTTGAATCACAAAACCTCTAATTCATGAGTCTTAATCTTTCTCCTTGTTTCTAATGGCTGATAGCTCATCCTGCAGAATTATGCCTCTGTGCCCTTGGAATGTTCTGTAATTAATTAATAATTTACGCTGGGAGAAGTGATATGCAGAACAGGGACGGGTGTTCGTCCCACGCTGGGATTGCTTTGGCTGCTTAAAAATCAGGGAGGTTTTCCTAGTGAAAGAGTCTTATAGAGAAGTGGCCCAGAGACTGAAGGTCAAAGGCTCGAAGTGGTAGACACATGTGGGCCTCTTCTTTCTTATTCTCCTAGCTATTGATAAGGCAAGGTCTCTCACCAGTGGATCAGATAGTATTTTGCAGATTCTGACCACTCATCTTTGGATGGTGTGAACTCCGAAACATTTTATAATTCGAATCTTTGAGAAAAGGCCTTCATCTGGACATGGGAGAATTAGCATGCAGTTGAGAAAGAGGTTTTAAACACATGCGCAGGACTGATCAGCTTTTCTTCTGATTCTTGGGCCACTTCCATTTTAGTTTCAGTAAATGAGGAATTTTTTAATGAGTTATGTGATATTTGCTGAAGGTTGTGATTTTGGCAAATGCTAAATAGAAAAAAAAAAATTTTTTTTTCTCCTCCCCTGCCTTCTCCTACCCATCTTCTTACTTGGACAGTGTTCTCAAATCGTTTGCCAAAACCAGTGACACAACTGCCTTCTTCAGACGGGCACCTGACAAACTGGCCCAGATTTCCACCGCCACCAGCCAGCTTTGTGTTGAGTCTTCTTTGCAGAAACGCCAGCTTCTCAAATGCCAGCCTCTCCCAAAGGGCATTGCTCTAGAAAGGAGAGCATGAAGCTCTAGCTGAACCAGAAGGTCACAGCCTAAATCTCATAAGTGAAAGGTGGTCTTTTTTAACTACAAAAGTGGTTTCATCACTTTCTTAAAAATTATAATGCTCATTAAAAATTCCATGCAATACAACAAATAACAATAAAGAAAGTAACAACCAAAACCCAAATCCCCCATCTATGTGCAGGTGTCCCAAAACTTTCTGTAAATGTCTAGAAAGTAAGTATTTTCACCTTTGGAGGCCTGTCACTACAGCTGAATTCTGCCATTGTAGCAGGGAAGCAGCCATAGACAATATGTAAATGACCAGATATGACTGTGTTCCAATAAAACTTTATTTAGGGCCAGACCTGGCTTGCAGTTTGTAGTTTGCTAAACCCTGATATAGGGTAACTCTCATTTATATTAGGTATACACCACTTCCCAAAACTTTTTTATTCTTTCTCGCATGTGTCTTTGTGAATATAACCATAGAGGAAAAAAGAGAGAATGAATGTTACATAAATGAAAGAACTTTTATAAAAATAAAACTTATTTTTTTAAAAAAATTTCAATTCAATTTAACAGAAGAATTGAAAGGAGACTGCAGGAATTGTTGGACTTCAGACACACATTTCTTCACCACAGGTAACAGTTCCTAAAATAGTTCCTCTGAAATTAAGGGGAAGAAAGATGATGAAAAGGTTGGGGATCCCTGTGATTTTTAAAGTTCAGTTTTCAATTTTGGATGGAACTGTTGACTTCCTACTCTGATGGATGAGAAAATGTACATTCTTCCACTTCTCCTGCCTCCTCTGAATTCACATTACTCATTTGATTGTTTTTAAATTGTGGAGGCTGACGATTTACATTCTATCTTGTAACCAGAATTATTTGACTCTTTGGAACTTTTAAATCGTTGGACTACTCCCACTAATGCCCAGCACTAATTTTTTAAGTCAAAGTTTCTCCATTTCTTTTAAAAATTTTGATTCCTTTCTTATTGAATTGGATTTATTGTCTAGTAATTTTTTTCAAGAAGGAGATATAGGAGTTCCATTCCCTAATTCACCCCTTAGCTTCATACTTCATGTCTAGTTGTAGCATTCCTGGGTCACACTTTCTGTCAAAGGTTGTATAATTTTAGAATCACAGCTTCTCCTTTCATCTTTTGACTAGTTGGGTATTGTGGTGAAGGGTCCCACTCTCCCCTCCCCTCAGCAATGTGCACATGCCACATTTCTTCTGTTCTTTACTGTTGGAGAATGTCCATCTTTTGTTCCTGCTGGAGGATTACTTGGCTACGTCATCACACTTGGAGTAATCTCTCTTTGCCTGAGAACCTTGTAGACATTGCTCCTTTGCCTTCTTGCATGGGGTGTTGTTTTTGGGAAGCCTGAGCACAGCCTCATTTTCATTCCTTACAGGTATTCCCCTCTTCCCATAGCCCCATGACTGAAGAAATCTTTATTGTTGGAATTAATATCGTTTCAAGAACATATCACAGTATTAATCATTTATATTGGTTTTTTTTTTTTTTTTGTCTTCAGGTTTAGTTCTTCTTTAGGTTATGATAATTTGCTTCTATTTTGTTTTCTACTATCTTTTGTGTTCTATTATTTATGGAGTTCTTTATCTTGCTATATTCTCTTTGTTTCTGTATATCCTCTCAATTACTTTTTTTTGCGTTCAGTAGCTATTGAAGGAAACCAGACTATGTCACTCCAAAATATGCCTATTTGACAACAAAATTATTTTGAACTGAAGGCAATTAAGAAGAAGCAAATGCATAAAAAACTCCCCCTTTTCTGCCTAGAGGCAGGAAATAACTGGAGACAGACTCTTTTCAGCCCAGAGGAATTTGCAAACAAACCTAGTTAAGGGAGAGGAGGACTCTAGCCTTAGGTGGACTACCCTTAGCCCAAACCCCTTTGTCTTGTCAATTCTTCACAAAGGTATTGTTTCTTTGTCTATAAGGTACAAAAGCTTCCTATTCTGGTCACTTCCTCTTGTCTTCATTCTCTTATGAAGGCTCCCATGTACATGTAAAAGTGCAGTAAAATTTGTATACTTTTGTTCTGTTAGTCTGTGTCAGTTTAATTTTCAGACCTAGGTAGTGACCCTAAGAGAATCAAGGAAAATTCTCTTCTTCTTCACTTAGCCTTATTCTATGTCAGTAATTTTTATAGTTGTTCTCTTCTGCTCCTCCTCCTCACCATTTCTACTTGTTATTATTATTTTTATTAATTATTTTAAAAATTCTTTAATGTCACCACATATTTGACCCCTTTTACCTCATCTACCTCCCTCTTCACCCCCCTCCTTTATTATTTCTATAATGATGATGCTTTGATCCCTATTTTGTTTCTTTAGTTCCACAATTTCCCTTTTACTCCGTTACATTTTCATTTTGACTTCGAATTATTGCTTTATTAAATACATGTTTTTCTTAAATTCTTTTGCAGCAAGAAGCACTCACAGGGGATTTGTCTCCTCTTCATTGGATTATATTTTCTTTCTTTCTTCTTTCTTTCTTTTCTTTCTTTCTTTCTTTCTTTCTTTCTTTCTTTCTTTCTTTCTTTCTTTCTTTCTTCCTTCCTTCCTTCCTTCCTTCCTTCCTTCCTTCCTTCCTTCCTTCCTTCCTTCCTTCCTTATTATAGCCTTTACCTGCCTCTCCTTCTCCCTTTCTTCCTTTTCCTTTCCTTCCTTCCTTCCTCTCTCTCTCTCTCTCTCTCTCTCTCTCTCTCTCTCTCTCTCTCTTCTCTCTTTACTTTTCCTTGTGCTTTAGTGTTTGCTTAGCTCATATGCCGTTTCTTTTCGCCTTGATGGCTTGACGTAAATGGCTCTGCCCTCTCTCTAGTCAATATAATGAATCATGAATTCTCTCCAACTCTCTACTTTCTCTAAGACCTATTTGTCTTTCTCTGTGACTTGGAGTCTGAAGACTGAATGCTGCTTTCTGTGCACTCTTGTTACATACATATACGGAACCAGAACCTGTGGCGTTAGAGGGGTGTGGCTGGGGCAGTGCAGGAATGTTCTGGTGGGTTGTGCAAAGCCTTTCTTGGGCCCCTCAGCTTGTCCTACACCAGAGTTTACTGTGCCTAGGCCTCTTCTTCTCCCAAAGAGCATGGAAGCATCAGGCTTTAGAGATCCCTAATTTATCCTAGTGAGTTTTTTCTTTCTTCTGACCTCTTGTAGTGGCAGATAAATGCTTCTCCTCTTTAAGATTTCCTCTCTCCATTTTTCCAGGCCAACTGGATATACCTACTCAAAATGCTTCTCTACAAGTTGGCGAGTATAAGTGTGCATTGAGGATTTTGTCTACTCATTTTCTTCCCTTGGTTGGCTTTGAAGAGATGGAGATTAAGTTGGGAGCCTATAATAGCTTTTTTTTCCCCTTGCGTAACAAACCCTCAAAAGTTCAGTGGCTTATGAAAAATATTTATTTTTATGATCAGGAATCTGCAAGTAAGTTTGTTTTTGTCTAATCTAAGGTAGGTTTGGCTGTGCTTGACTGGACTTCAGGCTCCCAGCCTGTTTCAGAGATGTTCTACATCTTCACTTTGGGGACCAAGATGCTGCTACTGGTGGGATCACAACTGCCTAAAAAACCAAGCTGAGTCACAAACACATATAAAGCCTCTATTTGCATCATGGCTGCTAACTCGTACTATGGACCCAAACAAGCCATGATGCCAAATCTAACTCTGGTGGGTGACCAGCAGCATCACATGGTGAAGGACAAGCATGTAAAAGTCTATAAATAAGAAGTAAAGAGATGGGACTCTTTTTCCAACTGACTCAGAGACTTCCTGTCTTTTGAGAATTTTTTGTTTCTTTCATATGCTTCCACTTTTTAAACTTAGAGCAGAAAACTTTTTATTTTAAGGAGTTATTATGATTATTTTTGATTTTCTATTTTATTTAATTAAGAATTAGAGAAGGATGAATTTGATCCAGCTGCAGTCTGACATCTTTACCCAGATGTCCCTTTGTAGCCTCTTAGAGGTTATCACAGCTTGTTTAGAAAGTAAACTTGTTTTTAATGACAATAATTTCTTATTACACTCCCAATTTCTCCTGCTCTAATTAGGACTCCAGTTCTTTTATTCTTCCTGGGAATGCTTGACCCATACTAAATTGTTATGGATTTAGTTTCTCAGGTTTCCTCTAGACATCTTCTCTGTTTGGCTACAGCCTTTAAATTATATTTTAAAACTAATGCTAGGCATCTGTGTTCATAAATTAGGTTGTATTAAAAGGGAAAATAAAGGGAGAGTTGGCTTTCAAAAAATTTTATTTAATAATGAATCATTAGACAGGTGATTTAAAAGTTCTACGTGCAGACTAGACTTGCCAACCAGTGGGTTCTACTGGGGATCAGTCCTCAAACTGGACTTTTCCACTGGGGGAACCTTAGGATCTAGAGTCAAAGTTGTTGTAAGGTCTGGTATAAGGGAGCTGGAAATACATGGTACGTGTATATTTAATATGTAACATAGTAAAGAATATCAAAGAAAGATATGCCATGTCCACTGAGGGTCTAGAGAATCTGATTCAAAATCTCCACAGAACAAACCGCTAGTGATCTGGTTGTTCGCTAGGTGGCGTTGGTTGGAGGAAGAGTCTAGACTCTGGAAGCTTTATATTCAGACTTGACTCACTGCCCTGTTTTCAGGCCCTTGGTTTGTTGGGCCTCAGGTCCAGGTTCCCCCAGGGACACACATTTCTTAGGCATGTGTTTCTGCTGCTCTTTGACTTCTCCTTCTCGGTGCACGTGGTCTTCAACCTTTTCTGCTACATTTGCTCCTCATCGACCTCCCATTTCCCCTAAATGTGCTCGCATTGTAATGCTATTTGTCCTGCAACTTCACAGTTAAACATTTTTTTCTTTAAAAAAATTTTTAAATTTCTTGCATTTCAGGGGGCATTTCAGAAGAGAGTAGCGATAAATACATTTATTCAGGCCACCATATTTAACTAGCCATCCCTTTTATGTCTCTCCTTCTGTGCTCCCCTTGCCTAGAATGTCTTTCACCCTCTTCTGTGTTTAATCATATCATAACCATCCTTTATACTCCATTTGAAATATCTCTCTTTCTTCCCTTTATTTACAGGAACTTTAAGTCAACACCAGCTATGTGCTAGCTAATGTGTTGGGCACTGAAAATTACATAGATGAAAATACCCATGGCTCCTAACCTTGAGTATAGTTTATCATTTAGTGGGGAGACTGTCCAGTGAATAAGCATGTCTCAGACAGTTGGATAATGGAATTAATGGAGGTGAGTGCATGGGAGCATAGGAGGAACGCCCAAGTCTTCCCCAAAGAGTCAGAAAGCCTTCCAGAATGAGGCAGCATTTGGGTGCACCTTAAGGTGTTTTAGTCAGAGGGAATAGCATGAGTTAACAACAGGACAGTGAGAGAATGCATGAATACTGGGTTATTTGACTAGCTCAGTGCTATAGAATGTGAAATCATTTCCTTCCTTTGCACTCCCACTGTCATTTTAAAATTTATTACTTTACCATTTTTATGTGTGAAACGCAAATGTTGCCAAGTCCTCTGGTCTCTGTTTTTTTAATAGTCAAGCACAGCCTTCCAAGCACAGTTTTCGAGATTTACATATCCTGGAGGAGAAAGGGCTCTGTTTGTCTTGCCGACCCCACACATTGGCCCAGTCCCTTCTTTTTTGTCCCCACGCACTCTATCAAGGATTATTGTGTGTTATGGACTTCTACGAAGGGCTTAAGAAAAGCAGGAGGGGAGTACAGCTCAGTCTCCAAGCCCAGGAAAAGCCTGCCCTTTTCCTGGGGGCTCTGCCTTCTGCCATGTTGCTGGGAGTCATTTTCCTTTCTATGTCACTTCTGTTTCTTTTCTTCCCTGAGTTCCAGGTATCCTCTAAATTGCCTTTCTTTAGAGCTTCTGGGGGAAACCACCCAAATTCCTTCTACTTTATTAGACAGACTATATCAATTTTCCTGGTTAAAATTAATTGCTTTCGCCTGTGGATTTCTGTAGGTTTGTCTTCCTCAATTAAGCAAATTTCACCACCATTTTACCTCTGAACTTGCCAGTCTTCTTTACCAGATATAAGCTCTGAGGCTGGGACCTCGACTCATTCATGTTTATATAATAAAGCATAATATTTCACTCAAAGTAATTATTCAAATAAATCATTCGACACGCACTGTCAAAAGCCCAGGACTTTGCAACACGAGATGGCATTTAATGCCGCATGGTGGTTTCTTCAGCCTCGTACAAGCTGGTTTGATTCTTCAGCTGTTCCTAATTGAGATTCTTCCAATCAGTGACAAATGACGGAGGTAAATGCAGCATAAGACCTGAGACTTAGTTCTCCACAGGTCAGCATCTTGAATCCCAGGGGGGTGAGGATCCCCCCTCCTCACTCATCAGAAGTGGCATCAGCAAAGCCACTTGTCAAGGACCCATAGAGGTCAGTGATCAGTGGGGCGATATTGGAGTTTGGGGCACTGGTGAGCTGCGGTAAAGTGGTGGCTGGTAAGTGGTATGGACTGTCTTTCCTCAGGGGACTGAAAGTTTATAGGGCCTTCACTTCTGCCCTGTTTCTTTGTGATATTTAGTTTTTACCATTGACTTAAGGAACTTAAAATTTTTTTTTACCTCATAGAATAGTGGCACCAGGGTTCAACATGGCCAGCTCTACAAAGGATCATTTGGTCAGCTGGGGTTGGCCAGTGGTTCTTCCCATGAAGGACACTCATGGCAGTTTCTAGTTGCAAGTCCTGAGAAGTTATGTGGTGGGTGGAGTAGTCTCATTAGTAATATTCTTATTGGTAAGTTTTCAAATCAATAACTGCCCATCCAAACGACATGGTAATAATGACTTTTTGTAGGTATTATTCTTTTGGAAATAAGCCAAGTTTTATGTTGTCCCTTCTCTTCCAGTTAGCAGCCATAAGCATTTTGAAGAGAATGACTTGAAAAAGAAATAATACCTCTTCGATAGGTGCTTGAACCTCAAACAGTATGAGATTTCTGGGTTCGTATTTTTTTTTTTATTATTCTCTACAGGATATACTTTAATTTCTGAGTGGGGGTTTAGGTTTCAGAATGTATAATTTTTCCCTCTTAAAAGGCTAAGAAAACATGACCTCTACTCGCTCAACAGCATGCTATGTAGATTTCTGAAAGCAAGTTGGAGATGTGCTTGGCAATTGGTCATTCTCTGTCTTTCTCAGAGTTATTTTAAAGGAATTGGCTCACACAGTTGTGGGGTGGGGGCTAGTAAGTTTGAAATCTGAAATCTGCGATCCATGCTGGCAGATAGGAAACTCAGACAAGAGCTCATGCTACAATCTTGAGGCAGAATTTTTTCTTCTCCAGGAAGCTAGTTTTCGCTCTTAAGGCCTTTGACTGATTAGATGAGACCCACCCACATTGTCACAGGTAATCTCCTTAAGCCAACTGATTGTAGATGTTAACCACATCTCCAAAATTCCTTCACTGTGACACCTAGGTTAGTGTTTGAGTGAATAACTGGGTTCTGTAGCCTAGCCAAGTTGACACATAAAACTAACCATCACAGTAAGTAAAGCTGGAGTCTTTGTATCAGGCAGAAAGGAAACCAAGGGAAAGGAAAGGTGGATCTCAAGGCGGATTATTGTGTATGGTGAGGAGGCAGGAGGGAAATGAGTCTACTGACATCAGGGCCATCATTCTGGGATTGGGGAGGATTGAAAAACAATTTCCTCAGCTGGGACACAGAAGCCAATTCAGCTATTATTATAACATGTTTTCTATTGAAAATGAACTCCTACATTGTTGAGGCCAAGGCAGGTCATCATTTGGATTGGGCGGAGGCAGTAGATGAGGGAGTGTGTGTGTGTGTGTGTGTGTGTGTGTGTGTGTGTGTGTGTGTGTGTGTGTTGGGCAGGGGGAGGGTGGCCACAGCTCTGAGTTGTCAAAACTGAATCATAGAAAGACATTTGGCTGAAGACTAAAGATAGGAAAAACCGCCTCTTAACCCATAGTTTATATGTAAAGATAAAATGAATTTACTAGTATCCCTTTGAAACTTGAGGGAACTAGATCTTAATAAATATCCAGAGTCAGGAGATAGGCAATGAAGATTAATAGTATAGAAGCCATTATTAATAATTAAAGATGTATAAAAATGTCATTATTGACCACAGTGTGCTGGCTTTATCATAGTATATATAGCATAGTAAGTACAATAATCGGTCAGGGCTTTCCTGAGAAACAGAACCAATTATCTATTATCTCTGTCTCTGGCTCTGTTTCTATCTCTGTCTCTGTCTCCTCCATTCCCATGTCTGTCTCTCTATCTCATCTCTCTTTCTCTCTCAGAGTTATTTTAAAGGAATTGGCTTACACAATCATGTGGCGATGGCTAGTAAGTATATAGATTATATATATATATCAGAGTAAATATAAAATGTTTGTCAAAGATTCATCAGGACCTTATACCCTCAACCCTGCTTTTCTTATAAAGTTATTGTTCTACAGTTGGGAATTCTCTTCCCGGGAAGGTTCTTCAGGAAGCCAGCCATCTAGATATGGGAGAGATTCCACTATTGGCAACTATACATAAAAACAGAAGCATTAAATTCACCATCGTGTAGATGATCGAGTATGTCTAATGGGATGGTGGGAAAGATTTATGCTTCAATTATGAATAGGTTAGCACTATTGATACATTTAACAAAACTCATTCCACTTCAGTAAAAGAGAACCATTAACTGCTTTAAACTAAACCCATCAACTTTGGTAGTTTAAGTAGATGGGTTCAACAGTTGCATAATGTTAAAACTTCTACGTGTCCTCCTGTTGAGTGCCTCCTCACCCAGCTGTGAAACATTTGGTTTTCTTGTCTAATGAAAAGGAGAAAAATAGAATGTTTTCTTTCTTCATCATCTTCTTTAAGACTTCCTGAAATGGCCTTTAAGTCAAAAAACATCATGTACTTGGCTGTAGAGAGTCACCAGGACTTCAGTTTTGCAGTTCTAATGGGCATCAAATACCAGTGGGCCCCATGAAATCTGTGAGCTGCCTTGTAAAACTGTCTCAATGTCTGTTTGGATACAAGATCTGTTTCAGGAGCATATGTGTTTTTTGTAAACTTTTATTCTGGTTAAAAATTTAAAAGGGAGCTACTTGTAATGTCTTTAGCATTAACGTAAGCTATAAAACAATCATTGAGATGCTATTAAAAGCATATGAATAATAAAACAGCAACAATAAGAAAAACTTTAAAAGAATACCTTGGCTTTGGTAGCTCCCCTTTCCAGGAGGGCTTCTGGAGGCGGGTAGGGGTGGGATGAGGGTCGGGTGGGATGTGGCTGTATTCTGGCTCTGTCCTGGGCAGTTAAATGTTGTTTGAAAATCAGGGAACCTGTACTCTTTTTTTTTTTCTTATTAGGAGTAAAGACTATGGGACATTTTCTAGGTTGTAAATGGCAACAGAGTGTAATGCAATAATATTCCTAGGAAATCACCTCAGGCTACTTTGTTTATAAGAGATATTTATGAGGGCACAAGTTTTATGAAGTTGTTTTTGGTAAGAATCAAAGGCACTAATAACCCAGGACTGTGTAGGGTGTGATGGAACAACTCTGGGATTTTGGAGCAAAGCAACCTTGGGAAAATTGCTTAATTTAAGTTCACTGAATCTTAGTTTTCCCTTTTATAAAATGAGATTAATTATCATATTTTTTGTGAGAGGTTACTGAATTACTAGAGAGAACATATGTAAGGTACAGTGTACATCTCAGGTAACATAGCTATTGTTTAATAATGTCAGTTCCTTTTTTCCTTTCATTATTTTGAAAGTATTAGTGATCTAATATGATGTCTATGATATTTACTTGGTATTAGCATCTAGTAGATATCTTTTTATATCTATGAAATGGAGCTGACATTTGAGATCACAATGAATAAATGTCCTTTGGTTGTGTTAGAAAGTTCCAGAAGGTTGCATTGATCAAGAATCTTAAGATCTTTAGAATTCTGCCCAAATCGTTCCTCTTGCTTTCTTTTTTAATGTGTATTTATAAACAAATTATGTTATTAAAAGATAGCATGTGCTTAGAAAAGTGCACAAATTTTAAGTATATAGCCCAATAACTGATCAGAATGTGAATACTTCTGTGTGATTGCCATTCAGATATAGCTCTCTACCAGTACCCTAAAGATCCCATCATGGTCAGCCCTAGGCATTCCCACTTTCCTATCTTACAAATAATAATAACCCTGACCTCTGACACCATTAATTTTGCCTGCTTTTGAACCTTATATAATTGAAATACATGATTTTGTGACCGTCTTCTTCCACCCCCCATTTTTTGAGAGTCACCCATGTTGTTGCTTATAGTGATACTTCATTCGTATTTCTGCATTGCATTCCATTATATGAATATACCACCATTATTTATCCATCTACTATTGATGGATATTTTTGGTAGTTTCGAGTTTTGCCTGTTAAAATAGTGCTGCTATGAACATTTTAGTATACCTCTTTTGGTGAACATACATATTCATTTATGTTGGGAATAGACCTTGGAGTAAAATTATTCACCTAGATGGTAGGCATATACGTAATTTTAATAGAGACTGCTAAACAGTTTCCCAAAGGTTGCACCATGCAATTTGCCATGCTTGTACCCCTACAAGTGATGTATGAGACTTCCCGTTGCACTGTATGTGTATCATGCTTGCCACAGTCAGTCTTTTTAATATTAGCGCCTCCGGATGGGTGGGAGTAGTGTCTTCCTGTGATATTGATTTGTGGTTCCCTGATGACTAATGAGCTTGAACACCTTTTAATTTGTTTACTGGTCATTTGTATTTTCTCTCTTTGTGTCTTCTCTCCCTTCCTCCCTGTCTTTCTCCTTCCTATGTTTGTTGGCTACTCATATTTCAGGTTTTGTGCTGCTGCTCTGTGAGTCTATGTAGTAGCCTGAACTTAGGCTACTCGTTAAGATTGAAAAGACTGAGTAAGAGCAGGCAACCCAGCACTGGTGGGAAGCATTGCTCTGAGAGCTGGCATCCGAGTTCTGCTTTCGGATACTCTGCTTGTCCTTGTGACTTTGGTCATGGCTGCATTATGTCTCTAGTCTCTCTCTCCCTCTCTCTTCCCTCATCCCCCACTCTCTCTTTGGCTGGTAAAATAAATGCATTTAAAATAATTTATAAGGGTACTTTTATTTCTGGCATTTTGTGATTGCACCTATTTTGGCAGAACATTTATCATATCCTCACTGACTTTTGAACATTCTACCCCAGAATGATCTGGAATAGTGATTATAACAATTGGGTCCAAGAGTTGCTTTGGTGTGGGGATAGCTTATCCCTGAATGTTACTGTCAGGATCCTAGGGGAAATAGGAGCTGGGAGTATGGTTTTTAGAAAAATGAAGAAATCTCACTGTCCATATAAATCTGAGGCCATACAGGCTAAAGTAAAAACTGGGAGTCCCTAATGGTATTCATAGCCCAAATATTTCTTGAGAATTATGATTATATTTATACAAGATTTACTAGGACTTTGAATTCCTTGTGTTACTTAACCCTGTTCCTTGCCTTCCTACCTCTGTATGGTCATAGCAGGACTGGAGACCCCTAACACAATGTGGCCATTAGAAGTTTATCCGGCAGAAGACTGAGGGATTAACGACGGGTAGGGGGGATCATTGAGTGGCTCCACAGGCTCTCCCATCCTTCAGGCGCCCCTGCTATGCTCCTTCCACCAAGGGGAGCCTCCAGGCCACCTAGACTGGATTTAATCATTCCGACAGAATGAATTTTCGCAGATGAACTTCTTAAAAATACATAAGCTTTGTGGTTTCTTGTTTTGTTGCTTGCAAATGTTTAATTTTACATCAAATTTTAAGACCATAGGAAAATGTTAACATCATTATTCTATGCAATCAGTTTTAAAGACACATATAAACATACTATGTATCTATAGTGATTGATTTAACCAGTTCCCTGTGTAGACATTTTAATTGTTTAGTTTTCCTGTATCGAAAACTATAAACATCATTTAAGCTAATTCTGTATGTACATCTAATTTTTAAAAACTTCTTTATTATGGAAAATTTTAAACACACAAAAGTGAAAGGAGTAGTCTAATAAATCCCCATGAATCCATCAATTAGCATTAAGAATTATCAGTAAGTGGCCAATCTCGTCTCATCTATACCAGTGTCTTATCCTCTCTTCATTTTTTGAAGCAAATTCCAGACATATTATTTTATCCTTAGATAATTCAGTGTGCACTTCCAAATTATAAAAATTCTTTATAGATATTGTAGTTATCTCTCATGTTTGAAACATATGCATATTATAGAAAAAACTGGGGAGACTAACTGTACCAGCTTTCTAATTGTCTGTGTAGCAACTTACCCCAACCTTAGTGGATTAAAACAGCATGTGTTTGTTATCTCACTGTTTCCATGAGTCTGGCATCAAGGTATGGCTTAGATGGATTCTTTGCTTTAGGGTCTTACCAGGCCACAATCAAGAACTGTCGGCTTGGGCTGTGGTCTTACCCCATGCTCAGGGTCTTCTTTTAAGCTCACTTGGTTGTTGGCAAAATTCAGTTCCTTGTGGGTTGTAGAACTGAGGCCCTCAGCTTCTAGAGGCTGCCCACAGCTCTTTGCCCTATGGTTCTGTCTAGAGGCCGTTTCACACCATACAATCTGCTTCTTCGAGCCAGCAAGGGAGAGGTCTCTGATGGTAGTGAAGGCCAGTCTCTTGTTTAAGAACTTTCACCTGATTAAGTCAGACCCACCAAGGGTCTCTCTTTTGATTAAAAAACCAACTGATTTGGCACTTTAATGACATCTGCAAAATCCTTCACTTTTGTCATTTTCTATTGACTAGAAGCAGTTCACAGGTCCCACTCGTACTGAAGGGGTGAATATTACATAAAGGCATGAACAATAACCAAGGAGAACATAATGCCTGCAATCCTATCCTATTGCTAATTCACAGCAGGAGTTAGAACATTTTTCAGTAAAGGGCCAGATAGTAAATATTATAGGCTTTATTGGCCAGGGGGTATTTGTCGTAACCATTTAATTCTGCTGTTGTCATAGGAGAGCTGCCACAGGCAGTGTGTAAAAAGGTGGGTGTGGCTGTTCCAATAAAGCTATAAACAGATGGCAGGCCACATTTGGTCAGGAGGGCTATAGTTTTCCAACCCCTGTTTTAGGACATGTGATATTTGAATACACTTTTCCCTTTTAAAAAATACACACCCATGTATAATACACTTAAAATATGATGCAATTTTATAAACTGCTGGATTGGGGTCATGTTTTATGGGCATTATAAGAAATAGTGATCTAAAAATATGTTTATGTACGTCTTGTAGAGCTACCTTGAATACATCATTCATTGTATCTCTCTCTAATTTCTACCATGAAGCCCCAGGTGAAGGACTTTCTTTGGAACTTAGTGGCTATAGAAGTTTGCTTTCCCTAACTAATGGATTTTCCCCCCTATTACAAAAACTATATAACTCACCATTTTGTTTTGGCTTCGGGAAGCTCAGAGTCAAACTTGAAACCCAATAATTGCAAGTATAAAGACCAGACAGATTGCATACTGTGCTTATCTGCCTAGGCATTGATATTTGATTCTTATTTTAATTTCTGTTTCTCTGTTTTACCATTATTTTGTGTAAACTTCTTTGTGGAATAGCACTGAGTAAAACATGAATTTCTATACCTTGGATTTAAAGAACTACTGAATTTGTATTCTAATAGTTCCAAATTATAAACAGCCCAAATATCCATCAAGAGGAGAGTTAATGAATTATGGTATCATCATAGGAAGGAATTTTACGCAACAAAAATGATCAAACTACGGATACATACTACGACTTGGAGGGACCCCACAGACATTGTGCTGAGTAGAAGAAGGCAGATACAATGGAGTACATACTGTATGACTCATTTCTATCAAGTCCAAGAACAGGTAAAACAAATCGAAGGTGATGGAAGTCAGAAAGTGTTGTCGTGAGGCCGGAGTGATTTCCTGGGAAGAGGCAAGAGGAGACCTTCTGGGATGTGAGAAATGTTCTGTGTCTTTAACTGAGCTGTTCCCATTGAGTTGCGTACGCATGCAAAAAATCATCCAGGTGTGACTTAGGATTAGTATACTTTCTGCATTTTATTATATGTATAACCTGCTCTCTCCCCAAAACTGCTAATAATACAGCTCCTCGATTATTTCTCTTCATGCTTATTCCCAAGTGTCTCTTGGAGAAGAACTTTAAAGTCGATGATCTCAAAATTCCATAACTTTTTTATTTCCCCAAATTCACAGGTTAGCAACGATTGTGCCCTTTTCTTATACCATCTCTCTTAAGTGCAAAGTTGAAAAAATGGGTCAAAATAGCTTCTAAAATACAAAGGTAAGTTACCGCCTATGGCTGTGCTGTTGGTTTACTCCATTAAGTGGCTGAGAGGGTGATGGAGGCCGAACTCCAGCCCATGGGCCAGTTGCCAAGGTCAGCATCTTAGGGCAGTGTCTGCCTATAGTGGCACCATTACTGATTTGCACAAATACACTTTTTCTAATTTGCGCTTAGCAGCACAGGTCAGTAGCAGCTCTATACAAAGATGAATACTCAGAGTGTAAAATTAATTTTTAGAGCTGAAAGTATGTTTGGTGATCTTCGGAATAGAAGCCAGTCTCTGCCTGGGTCTTTGCAAACTCAGGAATATTTCATAAAATAGAATAGGAAGAATCAATATCAATTCCCTGTCCTTACTTTTCATGTGTACATTCTACTTAAGGATGTTAAGAATATAACCTCCAGATGGCCCAGTAATAGCTTAATGGGGCAGAGCCATATGGAGTTTGGGGGAGAATGAGTTTTTGCTGACTTAAGAGATCCATACTTTTAGTGGAGGCCCCTTAGAAAGTTGAGCTCATCTTGACTTTTAAAAAGGTCAGGGTGGCCATCACTTAGAGGAAAGCATGCGAGCAAAAGATGGAAGCATCTAATCAAATCCATCCCAGCTGAAACACCAACGTCCGGGAAAGAGAGCAACAACAAAAACCAAAAGTAGATTGAGATCTAAAAAGACACTTAACATTTTTAAGTGCTAAGATATAAATTTCCGGTTATATTATCAACAAGATAAATGCATGCCATCAAGACTTATTCATAGTTAATAATACTGTATTGCATATTTGAAAGTTGCTAAATGAGTAGATCTTAAAAGTTCTTATCATAGCTTAATTCCACTTCGGGTCAGACAGCATCTTTGCTGAGGGTCACATTGAGCTGTGAGCTGCTTCAGGGGCGTCTTTAGGAGTTGACAACATGGCAGGAGACATCAAGACCAAAATCAAGAACTACCAGACCGCCCCTTTGACAGCCACTTCCCCAACTGGAACCAGACCAGGAACTGTTGGCAGAACCACCTGGACTTCCCCTGCGGTAAGAAGGCAATGACCACTAAACGGGGTGAAGACTCCATGTGCGAATGGTACTGATGTATGTGCAAATCTCTCTGCCCCATACCCTGGTGTCAGACTTGGATGACCACTGGGCAGAAGGCATGTTTCCAGGGAAGATCTGAACTGGCCTCACTCTGCCTCTCCTCTGTCCTCCACTCTTCTTCTAGGGAGGTGAGGGAGAACCTGGGTACACCCCACCCTGGGCCTGAATCATGGCTTAACTAATAAGAAATACTTGTTGGAAAAGTGTAAAATAAGGTTCCCAAGTAAAAAAATTTATAACTGACAGATGTTAACTAGACTTACTGTGGTGATTTACAGGATATAGAAATATCAAATCATCTTGTACACCTGAAACTAATATTGTGTGTCAACTATATTTTAATTAAAAAAAAAAAACTACCTATCGCCCATGTATGTAAAACTAAAGCTGACCTATAATAAAATATTAGTAAATGCTAGACTGATGCTCAAGTTATACTTGCCTTTTCTTATTTTATGTGATATAAACTAGAATTATAGGTAGGTTTGAAGTTTTCTCTACCACCATAATAGAGCCTGTTCAGAACTAATAACAGCAAAAAAACCCAAACAATATGTTTTAGTAACATTGGTTAAGAAAAAAATTCTGGAACTTATTTTGGATACTGTAGATATATTTGGATAAAACTTGCATTTAAACATATACATACTTTTCCACTCTAAATACTGATATTACTTATAAGACTCTTGTTGGAGGAAATTGTCTTTGCAGTGCTATTAATCAGGCTTTTTAGAATAATGCAGAAATAGTCTTTGGTGAAAATTCCAGATATTAGGATCACTTCCTTCTCCAAAACAATCTGAACACACTTCCATGAACCAAGAGCCTGTTTGGTTTTTGCTCTTGAACACACCTGTGAATTCGCTGATGAACCTCTGACTTGTTCGCGTTCCCTTTGGTTGAAAGTACCTTAAGTCAACTTAAGCAGAAAAAGGGATTTATCGACGACCCTAGCCATGTAGGTTTATTTCACTAAGCTTATAAAAGAACTCCTGGGACAAATTGCTTTGACATGTAGAGTATAGAGGCTTTCTAAACTCTTCATTCTTACTTTTAGGTCTTAAAATGGAATTTAGATTTCCACATTGCTCTTACTTGTTTTGCCTGGGAGAGGACCTCCCTGGTTAGTATTCATAAGACTCAGCTGGCACGGGTTCACCTTAGCCCACTTATTTAGTGCCAATAGTTCACCAGGAATAGTACCAGATACACAAAGAGTGAGAAGTCCCTGGCCATAAAAGACTCATGTGAGAGTTGAATATATAAATATACAATTGTCCTACATGTTAACTACATGGTGGGACACTGAGGCTGTGCTGGTAACATAAAGGGGAAGGGTCCACCTGCCATAAGAGGTCATGAAAGACCTCACAGAGGATACAGCACCATCTCTTGTTCATCGCAGCCCATAGAAACACCAGCTGTGGTTACAACCTCCACTTCCTCATCTCGTGTTGGACTCTAGGCCTTGGAACTCTCCTCTATGGCTTGGTGCTAAGAATCCCTTCTATTATTGTGACCCCAATGCCCAGACTGAGGGGGAAGGCTCTGCTACTGATGGTTCTGCTGGAGAAGTCCAAGGCCCAGGCTTCCCCAGCCCAAACTTCCCCTGCATCCTAGAAACTGGGTCTGTAGACAGGGTGAGCAGAATTGATCAGGCAAAACTCTTAGCTGAGCAGCAGACAAATAAAAATGAACATGACAAAACCCAACAAGAATACCTCCACTAAACTTAAAACAAGAGTGTCATAAGACTGTCACAGCTGTGAGGAAAACCTAATTTGATGGCTTCGTGTCTAATCCCACCTGGTTTGAAGGTCACAAAGCCAATTCCAGCCAGAGGACTGAAACTTGAGGGCACCAGAGGCATTCGTCTACATTTGTGGGGCAAGCTACGTTGAAAGGTAAGAGCAGAATGGACTCCTGAGCTGAGATGATTACTGTAATGGATCTGGCAAAAGAAGTCTTTACATTTAGGGAGGAAAAATTGGCGGCTACAAAAATGTGCTAATGTCACATGCATTTATACTCAGGTACTTTGGAGGTTTTCTTGGGAATCTCCTACTCTTATTTGAGTCTTAGAGAGTAGAGAGTACGGTATGTGCTTGTATCCATACCCATCTCTATTCAGGCTCTATGGACCAGGCCATCGACAAAAGAAGAGCCCACCTCAGTCACTAAAACTGGCTCTGTAGTCCAGACTAGAGCAAGTCCCTGGCTGCACTGGCCTTGGTTCCCCTTTCCTTATAATGGGGATAATAACGTTGAAAGAATAAGATAACACACGTGAAGTACTGAGTATAGAGCTGGGAACACAATAGATGTTTCAAACCTCGTAGGTACTGTTTTTATATCATCACAAAAACTGTCAGTTGTCAGGCTCGGCGCTGCTCTAAGTGTAATCCACAGAGCTGTGCCAGTCACCTTGTTGTTTGTTCCCGTCCCCAATAACATAAGCCCTGAAATTCATTGTTTAGCGACTTTGCTAATTTGACAGAGCAGTTTAATGTCTGTTGACTCTAGTGATAATATTGTTGGCTTTGTTTTTATATGCATATTTTAAGTTTTATTTTTTAGACAGTTTATTTTTACAGTATTTATAAAAGTCTGAGTCCACAACAGTTTGGAAATTTGAGTAACTCATTCTCTTGCACAGGTTGTTTGAGAAGCACTGGTCTAGCTCTTTTCTCACCACCAAAATTACTGAAACCCAGTACTGAACACCTCTTGTATCATTTAGAGAATCTACAGAGGCACCTCACGTATGCTCACACACTCCTCCCGGCCAGCTCATCTCGTCACTCCCCTCCGCCACGCTGTAGTTACTTCTCCCAGTTAGAACGTGTCTGTCACTGTGCCTTGATCTCCTTTTTTGTTTGCTGCTGTAGCTTCTCTTTCCTGTCCTGGTCATCGCCAAGGGTAAACTCTCCCACCCTTGCGATTCTTTGACTTGCTCCTTAGGCATAACTTCTCTGTCCCTTCCCTGGTACAGCTTCTAAAAGTAAAGCTTTTATTCAGTTCATTGCAACCACCCTCAGCTTGGAAAACTTGACAGGTTTCCTAGCCCCTGGATCAGAAGGAGTTTGAATTTCACCACATATACAGAACTTGAAGTTATCTCCCTAGCTCTCTTCCCAGCTTGACCACCCTTTCTCTCCTCCCTTGGGATGTATCTTTCCTCTTCATTTGGCTATTACTTCCTAGATTGAGTAGTGGGCATCTTTCACAACTGCTGAGAGGAAGGATATTGCCCCTAAACTCTAGTTACAAGCCTTGGTGTGGCAGGAAGTTGTCCCTCCTGTAGCCCCCAATTATGTTGCACCTAAACAAGCCAGGGCTGACCCTAGTTGTCACTTGGTGGTGAGCTCAACAACTTAGCCCACACTATAGTGGTGAGTGATTGGAGTAGAAGGTTTAAGGCTGGGGTCATTCCAAGGGCTTTCTAAGCCTCCTACCTGTGTTGCTTATCTCCAGGCATGACATATAGATTGCATAATGGACCCAAGTTTTTGAATCTCCCTATATCTAAGCCTTTTGTTAGTGGCCTTTCACTCTGATTCTGGGCCTAGTGATGTGACATTAGCCAATGAGACAAAACAAACAATATCAGTAGTGGCTTGAAGAAGCACTTGTTTACTTCTTTTTCCTTTCTCAGACTGCCACCATGAAAAATAGCCTGGGCTATCCTGCTGGGGTTATGAATGACATATAGGGGAAAGCCAAGTCATCTCAGCCAAGACCATCCTAAACCAACCAGTCCCTTAAATCCTCAAGTGACCACAGATACATGAGTCAAGATCAGCCAAACAATAGGTTCAGAAGAAATAAGTGGTGTTGTTTTAAGCCACTAAACTTTTTGGAGTAGTTCTAAGCCATTTAATTTTGGGATAGTTTGTTACACAGCAATAGCTGATATACCAGGTATTTTTACTTGAGTGAAATCAAGATAAAATGATAATTTATTAAGAACATTCAAAATGCTGAGCTATGGAGGGACATAGTGGAAGGGGCAAAAATTCATTCCCACGGGGCTGGGCCTGGTTTTCTCTTGAGGGTACTGAGTATTAATATTATGATTGAATTGTAGGCAGAGAAACCTCAGGGATTTTTTTTTTTTTTTTTTTAATGTTCGAAATGAGCTCTTACTCCCTTATCTCTGTCAATTCCCTGGGTCCCTGGGAATTGAGAGACCTGAACAAATTAGCATATACCTCTTTGGCAGATGATACAATCCTTGATATCCTTGAGTGAAATTCTACTATGTTGGAAGGGGTTTCTGGATGAGGAAGAGAGCACCGTGAATTTCTGTGGATAAAGAGTGAATGTTGAGCTCCTCCTAAGGTACTTGTGCTGGAGTTGACATCACATGCTTGGGGTTATTTAATCTGGTTTAAAACCTTGTCTTTATGTGAACAGGAGTAGTTTTTAAATTAAAATAACCCCTCATTTAATTCTTTTCAGAGTGACCTAATGTTTTTTCTCAACAATTGAACAGAATGACCCAGAGCAGCACATGTGGATTTGGGAGTAGTGGGGTGGGGGCTGGGGGGGGAGAGGAAGGACTGCATAAACACTCTTACTAAACACTTTTACGTTCCTTAAATGGAACAACTGGATAAATAAGCAATTTTGCTGGGAGAAAAATTCAGCCTCTTTGGAGGATCTTGAGAATAGCTAATGAGGATACAAACTCGTTTGAAGGATAAGAGAAGAATGAACAGAATTAACAACAAGGAACAAACAAATATAGTAAGATGATGATTGATTATTGTTTGAGTAAATGTGCCAAGCTATATACCTGGAGGAAAAAAATAAAGAAATAAGCTTGGACTCATATTCATTTTATTACCTGTAACAGTTTCAATGTTAGTTTTTTGTGTCTAAGATCCTGAATGCCATAGTCCTGCACTTCCCCCAGGGAGTGCCTAATACCAATTTCCTACTATTTTCTTTATTTCTTACTGTTATCTTCATTTTCATCCAAAACAATATTATTTTTTTCAGATTCAATCTAAACAAACATGGCACAGCCTTGCTGCCTCCGTGGAATTATGTCACAGTAATGGGAGATTGAACAGCAAGCAGTTCATGTGTGCCATTTCATTCCTACATCTCCCAGTCAAATTACAATGTAATTATAAATACATGATTTTCTTAATTTACTAGTTAAATCTGTCAGGGTAAATTATCCCATTGTAGGAGACTTTTGATTCTAAAGTTGATTCTAGAATCTCTCAGAAGCTTTAGAGGTTTAAACTGTTCCCATAATGCCGTTTGTTCATTTTGGCTAAAATGATTTAGTTCTTTGAAAACATATCAAGTATAAGTGATAAATATTAAATGATCCTTTTTTTGGTATGTCATTAAATTCTGTATGAGCTATTACTTTTAGTTCAACAATTTAACGAATATTGAATAGAGGGCACTGTGCCAGACCCTGTGATGGAAATTTAAGGGCAGGTGTCATTTCAGTTTATGAGTATGGTTGAACATGAATAATTTATTTCTCATTTTTGTTTTTGATATTTGTAATTATTATTTTTAATATGTGTTGGGACTAGATATTACTTGCACACAGTACAAAAATCTAAAACTACTAAAGGTCAAAGGTGAAAAGTAAGACAACTTCCCTCTCCTTATCCACCAGGTACCCAGTTCACCTCCCTAGAGGCAACTGCCCACTCCTTTTCAGTATGTGCATGTGTGTGTGTGTTTTGACTTATACAAAGGGTAACATACCATATATATGATGTTTTTCGCCCTGCTCTTTTTTTTTTTTTTTTTTAACTTAATGACATGTTTTGGAAAGCTTGCCATTTCTGAGTATGTAGAGATGTCTTAATCTTTCTAACAATTACAAAGCATTTTGTTGCATGACATTGTCACAGTTGGTTTAACCAGTCCCTTATTGTTGGCATGTAGGTTGTTTCCAGCTTTGTGCTATTATAATCAAGGCTGCCATGAGTTCCTCTGGGAATACATTGTTTTGCCCTGCTCTTAACTTATTTCCCCTTATTTTACATACAATATGATATAAAAATATATACAGTGTGTCTGTGTTCCCTAAAAATTTCCTCAAATAAAGAAAACAATAGAGCAACTATTTTACTCTTTTGGTTTTAAAATTTTTAGTTTCTCAGCTTCTCAGGAAATAAATAGTTCATCAAATTACTATTATTGTTATTATTTGAACTTTTCTGAAAGCTTAACTCAGGTATTTTGAAATTCTGGAAGCCCCAAACTGTATCAGAGTATGGACATCCAAGACACAGCTTTGCAGGCCAGTGCTTCTCAAACTACCTTTCTTTCTTTTATTATAGTTACTTTTAAAATTTCCATCCATCTTAGACCAGTGCCACTGTGTGGCTCATACCACGTGAGACTCTTTACACAAGAGAGATGACATTCAAGCTGGCCTCTGCCTAGTTCAATGAGACAAGTTTCTGATCACATGCTGGGATGTTGTGTCAATGCCAAACTATGATAAAAGTGTTTAGGCTCTCTCTCTTAATTTCTTGTAACACACCAATCAGTTATAATTTGTGGATGGGCACTTTGTAGCACTGTCGTAGGGCCCAAGATTCAATTCTTCCGAATTATGTCTGTTTTCCCTTTAGCGGAAAGGCACTGTTTCAATGAAAAAAACACCACCCTTTGAATGGGCAAAGGCAACACTGAATAAAGAAAAAATTTTGTTTTCCGTGTCTTAAATTAATTCTCTCCTGGGTAATTTACCCACTAAAAATTATGTTCTATAGAAAAAGTCAACTTAGCCAAATAGATAGTCATGATGATGATTATCGAAGCCTCTTATTCTATCTTAGGCAAACTCAGAATTGTAATAGGTCATGGAAAAACACATTAACTGAAGTAAATTGTAGATCATAAGGGACTTCACTGAGAATATAGAAATAATGACCTCTTGAAAAATCCCAGGGACTCTTGTAAGAAGAGAAAACTCAAGGACTCGTCTTTCTGTTTTTAAAACCATTTTTATTGACTTTTGAAAAATGTGAATCAAAATATAGATCTCTTTATATATGAGTGCTAATGCCATTGCCAGGAATTTCTCAGGAGTGTTATTGCCACAGCAGGGATCCCACACGTTCTATTTTTCTGTAGCGAGTGAAAAGAGTGTAGACTCAAAGGGCTGATTGTGTAGAATGCTGACTCCTTGGTAAACTGGAATCCTAACTTGAGGAGGAAAAAAGCCACCTTTTCTGTAGCAGAAACACCACCACAGTGAAAAAGATTCTCCCCTTTCACGTTCATGTAATTTGTATTATCTTCTTTTATATTATGAGACAAAGAGAAATGTTAGTAAATAAATAAAGCTCTGTAGTTAACATATGGATTCTGATTGCTGTTTGTTTCTTTTTCTTTCTTGCTTGCTTTCTTTTCTTTCTCTCTCTCTCTCTCTCTTTCTCTCTCTCTCTCTCTCTCTCTGCCACTTGGAGGCTAAAGGCCAAGTTCTCACAATTTTCTGACTTATCTGCTGCCACCTCCAGCAGGGAATGGCTTTCTGTTTCTTGACTCCCCACACAAAACTGCTCAGTGGGAGTCCCCAACACACACACACACACACACACACACACACACACACACACACACAGAAAGTGATGTGAAAGTTGCAATATATGTATCTACAATTATCTTAAACTTCTAAATGTATACTCCTCTGAAAAGGCATTTCTTTAAAGGTAATTCCTTTTTTTTTTTAAAGGAAACTAAAAACATTGGATAAAATTCAATGCTTGAGAAAAATAAGAACGATGGAGGTTGTCCTATGCATCTCTTCCATCTAGCTGTTCTTGAGTTATATCCTTTTATAACAAACCTATGATCTAGTAAGTAAAATGTTTCTCTGGGTTCTGTGAGCCACTCTAGCAAATTAATCAAACCAGAAGAGGGAGGTGTGGGAAACTCTAATCTATAGCTGTTGGTCAGAAGCACAGGTAACTGATGTGGACTTGAGATTGGTGTCTGAAGTTTGGGGTGGGGGCAGTCTTGTAGGACTGACCCCTTAACTGGTGGAATCTGACATCAATTCAAGGTAGTGTCAGAATGGGTTGAATTGTAGGACACTCAGTTGGTGTCACAGCCTTGCTTGTCGGCGTGTGGAGAATCCCCTCTGCACCATTGGTGGATTTGGGTGCAGGACCTTCTTAACCATCCACCAGAACCTTCTCTAGTTCTTTCTTGACTCATAGTCTCTTTTTCACATACAACCAAGTGACACACATCCTCACAATCCAGCTCAGATCCCTCTTCCTCCAGGAGACCCTTTGCTCCCTACTCCATCCTTTAGTATTCGCTCTTCTTGTGGGCATGTTCAGAGGTGAGACAAGGGCAGTGAGGGGAACCAGGAGTACACTCAGCAGCCACAACGTTGACCAGCATCTGCTTCAGCTCAAAGAATTACAAACTGGTTCCTCTTATATTTTTTTCTTATTTAATTTCTCAAGGGCTAGTTAAAAGAATTAGGAATGTTTGGCCCAACCACAGTAAGACTTTGTCTGGGGTCTTGAAAATTATTCTTAGTTTTTATGAGGACTACCATATAGAGAAATTCTTGTTCTAGATATCTCCAGAATCTAGTCCTATGTGAAACCAGGATTCAGTGGGTTAAGTTTCCAACAGGCAGAGTGGAGTGCTATGTCCAGTGAGGTGGAATTTTTTTTTTAAGAGAAACTTGACATGGGGAACTTTTCAAAGCGATTGAAATCTGTCAGGTGGAATATGTGGCCATGTGATAGACCCAATGGCAGGGCAGGTCATCAGTAAGTTGGCTAAAATGAACTCACTATGATGATTAAAGAGATACAATATCAGGTGGTCAAGAGAGAGCAATGCTTCTGAGCTCAGGAGTGGTGGCTGGTTGGACCTGTCCTGTACCAGCCATTCAGCTGTCAGGCTCATACCTAGGTGGGTGGCAAGAGTCGCAACATCACTTTGGTGGATGCACTTGGCACTCCTGGCTTGCAGACCCTCTGAAGACTGAGCTGAGATCGATGCCAGTGTGGGGGTGATGATCAACACATGGCTCAGAAGTGGCTAGAACTGATGACACAATGCAGGGGGCAGTGATTGTGAGTAGAATTCCTCTACAGACTTCCTGAGGATCAGTTTGGACCAGTGCTGGGTTCAGAATTTCCACTTGGAAGGGGCTTGGGGCAGCCATCTTGTCAGAAGGTGGAGTGTGTATGGGGTTGTGCAGAGCCTTATGTGATATTAAGAAAATGTCTATAGTCTCTATCAAAGCAAGGGGAATGGATGGAGATTATGGGGCCTCTTGGTGTCTCCCATTTACCTCCCTAGGCTTTTATAACTAGAAAATAGTTTCCTTGCTGGCAGGAATAATCAGAATGTGGTTATGACCAGTGACCCTGACAGGTGCATGATAGTCCTGCCTTAAGAGATTCTATCTTAGTTATGATAAGCTAAGCTGCTGTAACAACTTAGACTCTAAACTACATAAAGCTCAAATGCTATAGAAGTTTATTCCTTGCTCACGCAGCAGTCTAAAGTGACCACACCTAGTCAGTGGGTGTCTCTCTTTCATGCAGTGATTCAGAAATCAAAGCATATTGCATCTAGACCCTTGAGAACATTTGTATTCAGGTAGAAGAAGGAGAAAACAGAAACATCTACTTTATAAAACCTAGCACTGAAGTGATATGCATTATTTCTATTCATATTCTATTGGTGAAAACTAGTCTTAGCTAGTCTTATATCCACCTAATGGCAAGAGAGTCTGAGAAATGCAGTCCAGTCCTGTGTCTGTTACAATCCCACTAATAAGGAAGGAGAACATGTGCGTGGGCACATGTTTGACGTGTTTGCCATGGATGCTCTCTGAGTTCTGGTTCCAGCAGGGAGATGGAACCCGAGGATAAGCCTTCGAGGTGGGAGTAAGTCCTGGTGGTGCTCTTACCTGGATCAGAGGATGGAGTTTCCCAGTGAAGGGGACTGGATTTCTGGTCTTCCTGGGCTCGTGCTGTTTCCAGTGTCGTGTGGGTCACTTCAGGGAGGCTGGAGCACACACGGTATGGATGGTCAAACTCTGAAGCTGGGTAATCTAGTTATTCAAAGAACACTTTGCTAACTATTAGCACTCTCAGAAATGGGCCGCAGGTTGCTTTGGCAGGTGAGGGGTTCCTTCTAACTAGAGATATGAAATACATGACGGAGCCAGGATCAGACTGGTTAGATGTGAAGACGTCTAAGTTCTTCTGAACACTAACTCTCTGATCCTGTAATTCTTGTATTTATAAACTATAATGTAAGTTGCACTTACTCTACAATGATTGGTATTATTCATTTCTGTGGCAGCTTAAAGTAGCAGAAAGAACACTTGCCTAAGATGTATGATGGGAATCAGACATCTTGGGTTTTAATCTAAACTCGTGACCCTGGGCAAGTCATTTACCTCCCTGTGCTTGAATGTCCTCATCTAAAAAAGGAGGGTGGCTATGCTATAAGAGCTCTGTGGTTGGCAAAATAAAGTCCCCCAAAAGATGTTCATGTCCTAATCCCTAAAACCTGGAATATGTACTGTATACTACAAAAGGGACTTGGAACATGTGACTAAGTTAGGAATCCCGAGAGGTGAAGATTACCCTAGATTATAGGTGGGCCCAATGTAATCACAAGGGCCTTACAGGAGGGAGGCAGGAGGGTCAGAATCAGAAGTAAGAGATGTGAGGACGGAAGCAGAGGTTGATGTCCTTTGAAGACTGAAAATGGGACTTCGAGCCAAGGAATGCAGGTGGCCTCTTGGAGCTGGACTAGACAAGGAAACAATTCTCCCCTGGAGCCTCCAGTAGAAAGGCAGCTGTGCTGACACCTTGAGTTTAGCTTGTAAGAACTGTTTCAGACTTCTGATCTCCAGAACTGTAAGATGATAAATTTATATTGTTTCAAGCCATGAAATTTGTGGTCATTTATTACAGCAGAAATAGGAAACTAGTATAAACTCTAAGATTCCTAGTAGAACTATGTTAATTTTGTTTTATGTCTTTGACTAGGATAAAAAAACTTTGAAGTCAAGAACTACTTTCTAGGAGTTAATTCTCTCATAATTCCAGCACATAATTTAAAGGCGGTCAATAATTATTGTTTGATTTTTTCAGCTTTACTGAGGTATGACTGAACAACAAAATTATAAGTATTTAAAGTGTACAAGGTGATGATTTGATATACATATACATTGCAAAAGGATTTTCTCCACTTACTTAATAACATGTCCATTATCTCACATATATATCTTTTTGTGTGTGTGTGGGCACATTTAAGTTCTACTTTCTTAGCAAATTTCAATTATATAATACAGTGTTATCAACAATATTCACCATGGTATACATTAGATTGTAAGACTTTATTCCTTTTGTAGCTGAAAATTTGTACCCTTTTACCAATCTCTCTGTATTCCCCCAACGGCCCAGCCCTGGCAACCATCATTCTACTCTCTGTTTCTATGAATAATCAGACTTTTTTTTTTTTTAAGTTGACTTCTAAAAAGTATTTGGGCAAAGCAGAGAAGCCAAGGTGACCACAAGACTTTGCTGGAGCTGAGAAGCAATGTGAGCTGTGGAGGGCTTTTCCAGGTGCCTCTTTTTGGTCTCTCATCGTCAGTCAAGCACCTGCATCTTTCTTTCCCATGTCCTCTGGGTCTCACATTTATAGGCTCACCTCTGTCCTTTTCTCTGGAGCTGGTCCGGACTCGTGACTAGAGGGATTTCTGAGGCTCTGCCCCATGTGGAAGATACAGCTGTAAGTCTTCCTGGCCACCAGTGAGACTCTGGCCTGTATTTAGATAGCAGGACACTTTCCTCTGTGGTGGAATAAAAAATATTTGGTACGTGTTCCCGTTTCTGACACACTGCTCCTAAAATCCTTGGCATCTCCTGAGTAATACGCTGTCTTTGGTGTGCTAATGATGTGGCTCTTGGCCAAGGGGCTGCTAACTTCAGGATGGGGGCCTGTTGCTAGAGAAGCCAGCCATGATTAGAAGTTTAGAACTTTCAGCCCCACCTCCCAGCCTCCAGGGAGGGAGAGAGGCTGGAGGTTGAGTTAGTCGCCAAAGGCCGCAATCATGGCTGCATAAGGAAACCTCCAAAATAACCCTTAAACAATGGGGTTTGTGGTTGGCAGACCATACACATGCAGGGAGGATGGACAGGGGCTCGGTCCTGTAGACCAGTAGTCCTCAAACTTTTTGACACCAGGGACTGTTGCTCCTATGAGAATCTAATGCCTGATGATCTGAGGTGGAGCTGAGGAGGTAATGGTAGGGCTGGGGAGTGACTGCAAATACAGATGAAGCTTCGTTTGCTAGCTAGCTGCTCACCTCCTGCTGTGCCGCCCTGTTCCTAACAGGCCATGACCAGTATGGTCCACTGCCCGGGGGTTGGGGACCCCTGCTCTAGACTTTTCTGGACCTCACCCTATGTATCTCTTCACTTGGCTTTATTTGTATTTTTTTTATAATAAAGTGTATTAAAGAACAAAATTTGACTGAGTAAATTTGAAGATCTAACTGGCTTTATTAAATGATTGATGAATTAGGCAGTATCCCACCTAGCAACCAGAGGGCAGACCTAGAGCTTATTCAAAATAGAAAGTTTTTATAGACAGAAGGGTGTGGCAGAGGAGTATAAGAAAAGAAAGGATTATTTTTAGGCCAGGTCATCTTTTTGGGGAAGAGAATGGTAGCGGTATTATCATGAAAATTACCTTGCTAGTTGATCAGGAAATTCCAAACAAATTGGGATAAAATTCAACTCCTGGGAGGAGGAATCTGAAGTTGGTTTAGCTATTAACTTTTGGCTTGATGATGTTGCTTAGCAAAATTGACTTCATTTTGGCCTGTTGTTTCTCCTTCTCTTTCTCCTCCTCTTCCTCCTCCTCCTTCTCGTCCTCCTCCTCCTTTTCCGTCTAAAACTATAATCGTAAGTACATAATTTTCCCCGGTTCTGTGAGTCATTCTAGAAAATCATCATGGGAACCGTTGACTTTGTAGCCATGTCAGACAGAAGTGAGGGTAGCCTGCAGACCTGTGAGTTGCAACTGGTTCTGGAGTCAGGGCAGTCTTGAGGGAGTGGGCCCGTAGCTTGTGGAGTCTGACGCTGACTCCAGGTACTATCAGAGTAGAATTGAATTGTAGGATGCCCAGTTGGTGTTAGAGGGTTAGAGAAGTGGTTGATATGAGAGAAAAACCTAACAGCCTCTACCCCTAGATATGGTCTTCTTCCTGAATTCTAGTTCTGATATCCAAACCTCTCGGCTAAGTCCAGGTTTTGTTAACTTGCCCAGCTGTCAGCCTCTGCACAGCTGGGCTTCTGCCTTGTTTCTCCCAACCCCTCTAGGACCTGAGGTGTCAGCTTTGAATCAGGCCAATGGCTGGGTTCCTGTTGCCTGATGATGGCACCCCTGAACCTGACTCTGGATGGTTCCTCCAAAGCAACAGTCCACTATCCATATTCCTCCATTGTCCTCTGTTCATATCATTAGGATACCTTTCCCCTCCATTAAAGCTGCCTGCTTTATCACATCTCTGTGGCTCTATATGCAGATAGTACACTCAGCTTTACAGAGAGCACTTTAGACGTCTGTGGAGGGCCTGCCCTGCTGGAGCCTAGGCCCTTAGGGGCAAGGTCAGTTTCTGTTCTGGACCCTCACACTGTGTCCTGAGGCATCACAGCCAATAAAGCTAGGCCTGCCGGATTCTGAGAAATGATGTCAGCAATGAACTTGGCCATCCCAGGACCTAATTAAATTAAGCTGGTTAGTGCCAGGGCTTGGCACGTGTTTTAGTTTTGAGGGTCACAGAGCTGTCATTGCAAGCCCAAGCTATAGGCAGAAAGGGATAGGCAGTCAGAGGAAGAATAAAGAGATTAAGGAAGAGGGAAAGGGATGGAGCAAACATGTACATTGAAGGGAGCGCCACACCATGACTTCTGGTGCCTTCTATGGGACCTATTTGACTAAACACTTAGCCAACCAACCAGGTGTCATTGGAACAGCACCATCACTTGCTCAACTATAGTAAAGTGCTGCTCTCCAAAAGCAAGATCAGAATTGTGTATGGAATCTAGTGGCCCTTTCAGCAAACAGGATGGAGAGAACTTGGGGTTTGGCTTCAAACAAACTTGAGTTTTCCTTTTAGCTCTGCTCCTTTTGTGCTGAGAGACGTTGGGCAAGCTACCTGATCTTTCAAAGCCTCAGTTTTCTCATTTCTAATATGGAGATGACAACACCAATTTCTATTGAGATGATGCATGTAAAACACCAAGTGGCCTGCTTGGCATATAGCAGATGACTCTGTACCCCTTCTTCCTTGTCACAATTCCCTGTCGCAGCCCCAGGACAGAACAGTCTTGGTGGCTTTGCAGAACCATTGCTAATTTCCTTGAAGCATTAGATTTCTGCAAACTGCCCAGTGTCAGGTGTCCCAAGGTCTGTGTGTGGCTGCTACAATTGGCTCAGTTGCCTAAATGTCTCTTAAAGGAAGCAGTTTACAACAAACGTGCTCATCAGCGTGAGATGGCATATTTCGGTTTTCATAGGTATCCAGCACCCAGGTGCAATGTCATTGGAACTACTGGGAGCACAAAGAAGCCCTGCCCTCCAAAACCTGGGAAGCACTCCAGAAATCAGGCGGGTTTTCCCATGAGGAGTAAGTATTGCAAGGTGGCAGGTTACCCGGCAACCTTTTATTCATGCACACGTATGCACAGAAACCTCCAACAGATGTTTATTGGGTTGCTGCTATATGCCAATCAAGTGTGGGGGATGCAATGGTGAGCAAGACACAAGAAAACACAGAGAGTGGAAAAACAGTCTGTCTGCATTTAAAAATCTATGGTCGGGTAAAGAGTTTTCCGATGCAGTGTGAAAATAGATTATTATCTATGAATTAGGCACCTCTTGTTTTGCTATTTGCTAACAGAGCATACCTTTTTCAAAATTCATTTTCTCACCACATAACGTGATCAAAGACAATTAGTAATTTGAGTTCCAGGCACATGAGCAACGGTCTATCGGTGAGAGCGTGTATGATTTGCTTTGGAAGGATCTGCCGTGCAAACGCACAGGCTGGACCCAGGGAGCACGATGAGGAGTGCTGCGGTGTTCCGGGGGCTCCAGCTGGACTAGACTTTGAACTTTTTACCTTTTTGGTGTAAAGGAAAGGAAAGTAATGTCATTGCTGTTGGAGGAGGGAGGCTTGTCTAATGGCTAAAATACAGATGTGGGATTTAGCTATTATAAATCCTAGCTCTTTTCTTCAAATATCCTACTTGGGGCTTAAGTCAACCTCACCCTGCCTCAGTTACCCCTTCCTGTAAAAGCAGAGAGCCAACCAAGGACTGGAGAGTCAGAAAACTCATTCCAATTCTGGCTCCGCCATGTAGAGTTTAGCATCATTAATCTTGAAAACTCTGTTTCTTTCTCTTATAAATTGTTAAGGTCTCTCTACTAGAGTTTGCAATCCTTGAAATCAGAAACAAGGCTTATCTCTTCATCCCCTTGTAGAATAAGCCCCAAAATCGTGCTTGTTGAATAAATGAACAAACCACAACCCTGAACTTGGACCATGTGTATTTCAAGTATCTCGAAATGATAGCCATTACTATTGGAAGAGAGATATAGTTACAGGGCTGTGGTAGCACTGAGGAGGGCGAGAAAATTTCTCACCCAGGTCAGGAAATGGTTTCTAACTGAGTCTTGGAGAACTGGAAGGATTTGAATTTACAGAATGGGGCGGGGGAAGAAGACTACTAGAAAGGAATGCCTGAGTAAAGACAGGTGTGCTGTCATTGGCAGGCTCCTATTGTGCTTTTGAAGTCCCCTTGACCCCTAGCATGGGCTATTCTCCCGGTCTGAAGATTGCTTTGTTTTCATCTTCTGTTTGTTTTAAATTTTTTCCTTTGATCATCCTTAAGTTTCTAAAAGTAATCAGCTATCTCACCATGCGGTACATTTGAACGTGAGAGAATCATGGTCCCTACAAGAATAACCTTGGCTCCATATTCTACAAGAAGTCCATTAGAAATTCTCCTTCTGGGAGGTGAGGTTCACTTTAAAGTCCTCTTTTGTTGACCAAGCCTCAGGAGGTGTCATCACTTCTTGACTACCAGGTTTCTCCTGCCTTGCTGTAGGATCAAAGGAATAGTTTCCATCATACCAGTGAAAATAAGGTTCATTGTCTATAGGTAGCTGATGTGGAGCACAAATTAAATTAAAGAAGTCCAGGGGGCGGGAAGAATCCTCAACTTGTCTGAGGTAACAAAACGAGGTAAAAAACAAATCATAGGCCACTGGAGCCTTCCTGATGATCAAACTTTGCTTTAGTAAGAATGCTTGAGAAGCTATGATTTACTTGATTCCTTATACAAGAAGCCAGAACTAGGCCCCTGAGTTAGGTTGTACTCTATGGCTCTCTCCTCTAACTACATTTAAGCAGCAACATAAGTAGAACAGGCGTTCCTCAGTTCTTACCTGAATATGTCGATTTATAAAGTTGGGCTACCTGAAAATATAAGATAATAATTTTTAGATTTTTGAATTTTATGGGATGACAAAGAAAATTGGGTTCAACATAGAGTTGTTAATTTTTTATTTTGCCAAATTAAGGACATAACACTAAAAAAGCTTTGACAGCTACAAAATAATTATCATCATTTTTTAAAAGAAATAGAATTTGTATACCAGTTATTGGGAAGGGCTTAATCTTAGAATAAAGAGTGGTCCTTCTTAAGAAGGCACAGTTGGCAATCTTCCACCTATGCCTTTGCTTTAAAATGTTTTAAACTGCCTCATGGTGACCCCAGGTCATGGGACTGACCTTTGGGGACCCCATGTGTGTATTAGAGGAGAACCAACTTCATTAATCTGTTTGAGAAAGATCCCGCTTGGATGGAAGAACTTTATGGGGCATGGATGGTTTTAAATACAGTCATATCCATCCCTACGAGGTGTATTTTGTACTGACATCATATTTCCTGGCATTTTGCGAAATGCTGGTGTGGCCAACTCACTTTTATTCTGACTCATTTGTGGGAAGGGAAATTATATTCTCTGAGAACCCTTGTTTGTATTAGTGTTAAATCACTTGTCTGCTGTTTAATGATTTATGCACACAGTGCAAAGAAGTCCCAGAACTGCCTTCCTGATTGTTCTACACCCCACCTCTCCACCCCCCTTCCTCATTCCATTCCAGGTTAGAGAAATAATTTAGTCTTGTGCCTTAGGGAATCCACCCAAGAAACTACTTTTAGCTTACTTGTTCCTTCTATATATTTTTATATTCTATTAACATTAGGCTTTTAGATGAATACAAAGACTTTCTGAGGATTCTTTAGATAGATACTATATGGTATTTTGTGCTATTAATATGCTGAACTGCTTTGCTTTCTTAACTCAGCAATTAGTCTCCTCCTAAACTTGATGTACCCCTTCTAGATCATAAATTGTGATTCTTTGATTTATTTTTCTTGAGTTCATATGCTTAATGTAGATGGGCCTTTGGTGCTCATTAAAACAGAGACTTTTATTTGAAGGGTTGCTCTCTACATTGTGCTGATGGGACCACATATATTATGCTTCTCCATACTGGCCATCTATAATTTAGTGTAGTGCTCCCATTCATGTAATGTTTCAGCATTTGCAGTGCTTATGAGTAATTGACAGTATACAATAGTAACAATAAATCAGACAGGCCAGGCCTAGTCCTTTATGGTCAGTTTCACTGTCGACCAGAAAGGAAAGCTGAAAATTGGTGACTGCCATTAACTGGGAGCTTTTCAGATCATAAAGTCAGAGAGAGCACATTTGTTAGCCTTTATTATTAATACATTTTGAGTGGCTGTTTAAAATAAACATCCCTGGTTGGATAAGGAGTCATGAAAAAAAAAATGGTTCCCTGTTATTTTTAAAAAAATTATTGCAATTCCTTTCAAAGGAATGACTAACTTTGACAAAGTGAATGAATTTGAGTTGTATATGGTGGGTTGAATGATATAGGAGATCTCATGTTACATGATGGGGCATGTACGTCACAGGACCAGTAAACTTAGGATTTATTTTCTTGAAATGCAAATCTGGAACGGGATGGCTTGGGATATAACACAAAACGGTGCACATTGTGAAGTACAATAGTGTGCCTGGAATGCTCGTAAGTGTTACACTGCCTGGGACACTTCTGGGAATACATGTTTTTGTGACAGAAGTACCTCAAATTTCCATCGTTGATCATGAGTATCCACGTTACCTCAAAGCTGGGCATTGTCTATTCATAATAATTCTTCCTGACAGTGGGAGAGAGATGTTGAGGTCAAAAGTTTGCAGGAGAAAATGTGTAGCAGAGGCTCTGAGGAAAAATATCCCCTGGTGCCTGAAAACTGCAGTGCTGTGTCATACGTACCCTTAGGAAGCTGGGTTAGATGAGGTTAAAATGCGTGGGCTCTAGAGACAAGTCAGTCTCTGGATTTTATTTCCTGGCTCGGCCATTTATGCACCAGTCATGTGACCTTGGGCAACTTAAATCACCTCTCAGAACCTCAGTTTCTTGTCTCTAAAATGGGAAGGAAATTCCTGTCTTACAAGGATGTTTTGAAGAGTATGTGACTTGATATGCACAAAACACCTGGAGAAGTGCTAAGTGATATTGATTTTTCTTCCTCTATATTTCTGGTGAAGTGGAGTTATCGGGCAGCATCCAGCTTTATAGATTCAGGAATCTCTTAGCATCCTTGAAGAGCAGTGTGATGGTCACAAGTTAAAGACAGAACCCCATGTTCTCAAGAAAGAATATTGAGCAATTTAATTGGGGCTATGGTTGACAAGGCTGTATTTTTAATATCAACCTGGAATAAAATAATTTGTACCTGTGAGTGAAAATAAAATAAAGTCTACAGGTACATTTGATTTTTCACATCTTGCTTTTCAGATGAGAGCTTTTTAGTATTTATATATGAAATTAAGTCATGGAATCCTACCTAAGCTAATAATGCCTATCTTTAGCAATAAAAAAGTGCCATAATGGATTTATTTCAGTCTATCAACCACAATGTGTGTATGAATATAAATATACACCTAGACACACATTATATATGTGAGATCTAATTAGAAATTTCTGAGTCCCCTCTTGTGGGCCATGTGGTTTAATAATGATTGTAAAAAAGCTGACATGCTCACATGTGGATTTTTTTTAAAAATCCATATCTCAGAGCAGAATAGGACAAGGGACAGGCAGAGTCCCCCAGATAAGGGTCAGAATGTGACCCTTTAAAAACTAGTGTCTCACAGTGTAGTGAGTCTCATGTTCATTAACACAGGGATTCCTTTAGACTGAGTTTGTAGATTCATTGCTCTCTCAGGTTAAACATGTAAAATGCAGGTTAGTTTTTCAGTGACAAATGTCTACTTCTTTTTTGAAATTGAAGAGACTGTTAAGAAGAGATTTACATAGCATGTCTTTAGACTTATGAAGGGCCTTTTGGACTGATACTCCTAAAAAAATGTATAATGAGCTGGAGTTTTAGAGAATTTTGCCAGATTCCATAAACACCAATGAAAAAGGTTGGGATCCTTCTAACAAATCTCATTCCAAAGAAAGTTAAATAAAGGAAGCCATGAGGACAAAAGCAATTGTGGGCACTAATAAAAAGCCAAGAGAAGAAAAATCAATAATCTCTTGTGTGTGGCCCTAAATACCTTACTTTTTGTGGTCAGGAATCGGTGGCTTTGTGAAGTGTGTGTGTGTGTGTGTGTGTGTGTGTGTGTGTGTGTGTGTGTGTGTGAATTCACACAGTAATGCTGCAGGAGGAGATTGGAATAGAGCAGGCATAGTGGCAGAAAGATTGAGGAAGTTCCTACCACGCTGTGTATGTCTAAGGGTCCCATTAATGAGACGTGCCCTTGGAGTGAGTGGTGAAAGGGCGAGTCTGGGAAAGAGTAATGATGGTCCTGGAACCTTGAGGTGACTGTAGAACTTTAATGGCCCAATGGCAAGTGTTGTCAGTTGAGTGGTATCTCCCCAAAAGATATGTTCAAGTCCTAACCTCTGGTACTTGTTAATGGGACTTTATTTGGAAAAAGGGTCTTTGCAGATGCCACCAAGTTAGGGATCATACTGGATTAGTGTGGGCTCTAATTCAGTGACTAGAGTTCTTGTAAAAAAGAGATTGTGTGATGATGGAGGCAGAGAATGGAATGCTGCAGCTGCAAGCCAAGGACGTCAAGGATTGCTGGCAACCACCGGCGAAGAGGGGTGATGGATTCTTCCTTAGAAGTTTCAAGGGGAGTATGGCCCTGCCTCCGCCTTGGTTTCAGACTTCTGGCCTCCCGAACTGTGAGAGAATAAATTTCTATTGCTATAAGCCACTCAGTTTGTGGTTTTAGTATGACAGCCCTTGGACACTAGGACAGTAAACAAAGGGCCATCAGCAACAGCCTCGGGGCATGGGGGAAGGGAAGGTGAGCAGAACTTGAATCACAGGTGGGTAGTGAAGACTGGACTCAGAGGTGCTGGGAGGTGAGGCAACCAGTTGAAGTGGTGCCAGGTGCACACTAGGAAGAGGTAGCTGATTGGTTCGCTTTGATTTCTCAGTTGGACCAATGGAGGGCTTTTTTGGCTGGTTGCAGAAGTAGTCAGCACTCAGGTATTCAGGTAGGGCTGGATTTCTTAATCCCTGGCCTCTATCACTTTGTGACAGATTGCATATTCCCCAGGTAGCCACAACAATAGCTCTGGTCTCACTTTCTTTTTGGGGCATGCTGTTGTCCCAACATGCAGTGAGGTCTAATTCATCTTCCCTTGAATCTGGACAAGCTTATGGCTCCTTGTATCTAATAGAATGTGGTGGAACTGCTCCAGCATGAATTTAAGGTCAGGTAATGAAAAGCAATGCTACTTATATCTTGTGCACTGGAGCAGCAGACTTGTCACGGAGTCTGGAACCACCTTATATGTAGTCCAACAGCATGTAGCTGCCATGTTGTGAGGAAGCTCAAATGAGATCATGTGGAGAGCTCGCCTGGAGATGCTCCAAGACTACATGAAAAGCGAGATGCCGGGCGTCTTCTGACTGCTCCCAGCACCTTTCCCCACAACCTACACTGTTCCAGCTCTAGCTACCATACGATCTTGAGCCAAAGCCACCTACCAAGTTCTTCCTGAATTCCCAACATGTACAAATTGTGAGCAACAATAAAATAACTGTTTTTAAGTCACTAAATTTTAGGGTTCCTTATTATGTAAAAACAGTAACTGGAATCTCTTCAGACTTTGGACCAAGTTCTACTATTCCTGCGAGACATTCTCTGACTCTAGAGGCTGTGATGTGACCCCTTTCTAGAAATCCCTCTTTCCCACACAGCCATTAGCTAATCCAGTTCTCAGCATTTCCCTCCATTCAGAGCTCAGTTTTGCTGGTGCCAGCCTCCATTTTCTTCAGTTTTTCTGGGAAACCTCATATTTCCATCCCTTTATTATGTAGAATTCATCGTGTCCCATCCTCTACTTCCAAGCCTGCAGACCACAGCCGTCTCAGCTCTCTCAGTAACAAAACGACCTCCAGGGACCAGATCTCACCCTTCTTCAGGGACAAGATATGAACTCCAGTGATGGTATTGAAGATTTTATTATAACAAGAAACATTCTTTTGATTAATCATATACTCTTAAATGATCGACACATCTCTTACCCTCTGGGGGCTGTGTCTTATTGTCTTTGCACTCCCAGGTTAGTTTACTGCTTGACAGAGAAAAGGCTCTTGATGGATGGATAGATGTATGTATGGATGGGTGAGTAAATGGAAGAATGAAAAATATGAAGTGGAATATGTAAAATATGACATAATGGCTGCCATTTCACGATTCTGTACACATAGAAGGCATGGCTAATGGATCTTAGCATTTGTTCTGGGAGCTGGAGTGGATGCCTCATATGGTTTTTGAACT
Organism: Eonycteris spelaea; assembly: GCA_003508835.1. Taxonomy (NCBI): domain Eukaryota; kingdom Metazoa; phylum Chordata; class Mammalia; order Chiroptera; family Pteropodidae; genus Eonycteris; species Eonycteris spelaea. The sequence goes on along the minus strand of PUFA01000087.1, from coordinate 2,298,766 downwards.
ATTAATAGAAACTAGCAATCAACCATATTTTTACTTGAAAGGACTAAAAGCAGAAAGACTCTTTTTTGCAACTTCAATTTATTAAAGATATTGTTAAAATAGAATTCAAAAGTCTGTATATGACTACTTCCTGATTTCTTCTAAAATTTAAGCAAGTTTATTAAACTGTATACATGTTTCTGTGTTTTCCACGTACATAGATTTTATATTAAGAAAAAATATTCCTATGTCTTATGGCCTTTGCTTTTGACTGGAGTGTGGTGAAGACTTTAAGTAAAGAATCCATCTCAAACGTGGAGCAAAAGTGGGATTCTGAAAGTCGTTGTGGTCCATAAATGCTGGCATTGTTTACAACCATCACTTACCAGGCTAACAGGACCAATGGAGAAAGGAAATTATCTACCCACCCACATAATTGTGCCAATTGCTGGAATCAGTTAATAGGCCATAAAAAAATCAATCCAAGAGAAGCATAAAGAGATACACAATGAGAGTAGATCTTTGTCATTATTGGCCTTCACTGCAGCCACATTTGACTGCCTTACTCGTTGATGGCAAGATGACATTTCTGATAAATTATCCTGTCAGTCTCTGCCTTCCTGGCCTCCCTTTTTAGGAATGAGTTTTTTCTTTTCTCTACTTTTTGCATTTTGATTTTTTTAGTACTGTGCCTGGGTTCTATTGAGAGGAATGGGAATAAAAGGATCCTTTGCTGTGCATGAACCAGTACCAGGGATGGTGTCAAACTTCTTATGTAACTTGTCTCGTTTCATCCCAAGTACCTACCATGACGTTATTACAATTGCTACCTCCACTCTGCAGGGGAGGGAACTGATATTTAGAGAAGTTCAATCATTTGCTATGCAACTAGAGAGGGGTTTCAAATACAGGTCTGTTTGTCTGAGCCAAAAGTCTTGTGTGTTTTTTTTTTTCCTATTAAAAAAATCTCTGATTCCATATCAAAAAGGTTTGGAGCCAGATGTGTTTTGAAATTCAGTCGGGTATAGAATGGGAATATGATGCATGTCCTGTATATTACTTAATACTCCCAGTGGGGTCTGGAGAAGCACCCTATAATCAAACCCATTAATATTTTAACAGTGAAACGTATCAACATTAAAACTGAATAGGATAAAGAAAATATACGAATAGCTTCATTTTTTTGTTTGCCAAATGATTTTGCACCTATCTGATGAAATGTTTGATTTTCAGAGCATTTAGATTTTGGATGAGGATTGTGGACCTGTATCATACTGGCTCCCAGGAGAGAGTTTGCACACATTTATTCTCTTTCTCAGGGAACTCTAAAATGGAGCAAACTAGGGTTAAAAAACAAAAACTAAAGCCTGATCTGTTGGTCATTGGCCAAATGTACATACATTTCGCTTTTAAAAATGAAAATGGCTTTAAGGGCAAATTGGTGGCAGAACCCTAATGGTCTTTCACAGGCCTCCTGAATGGAGAAGTGGGAAGACCAGGGATCTCCCTGTGGTCTTCGTGAACAAATCTCATCCAGGGCCCATTGAACTGTAACTCTAAACCACAATCCATGTGGCACAGCCATTTGGACCTCTCAGGAAACCAAGATTCTGCTTCTCTTTTCAGTCTCCCTGCCCACCCCACCTTCAGATATAGCCTCTGAAGATGGATGGGTGAATCAGAGAGTCACTGGTATTTGTCCAAGTAATTGGATTGACGCTTGGAAGAAAAGGTCAGTTCAGAGAAAATGAAATTTCTAAGTAGAGGGCCAAATTCTCATCCTGGAACATTTGTAGTTTACTTAGAGGATGGATTTTCGGCCTTCTTCTATCATTTCATGTTTCTCTGTTATATTAGATACACTTGCCTACTTCCCCCTCTGTACCGGAAGCTCTATCATTTTTGGTGGTGTCATTTGACCACCTTCCTGCCACCCTGTAGTCTCAGCCAGTTGGGTCAAGCTGTACTAATCTCACTTTTCTCTCCTGGATTTTAATTATAAGACAGAGAAACTGAATGAATCAGGTGGTGAGGACTCTGGGTCTGTAAGGTCACATCAGGTTAGGCCAGATTCATGGCTTCAGATCCTGCCCTTGCATTTCCCTCACCCTAGCTGTAAAGGAACAGAAACCAAGAAGCTAATCCTCATAGAAGAGATTTTAATAAAATAGATTCCAGCAATAAGGAGAGAGAGAAAGAGAGAGAGAGAGAAAGAGAGAGAGAGAGAGAGAGAGAGAGAGAGAGAGAGAGACAGACAGTATTGTGGCCTGACCAGAACCAATAGAATCAAATATATAACAATTTGGTGACCTGATTATGGAGACTGAGAATTTGAAGACTTGCAGTCAGTTAGCTGGAGACTCAGGAGAGCTGATGGTGTGCTGATGGTGTACTTTTATCTAAGTCCACAGCCTGAGTACCGGGGGAATCTATGTTGTCATTTACAGTTGGAATATGAGTCCAAAGGTAGGAGAAGATGGATGTCTCAGCTCAAAGACAGAGAAAAAGAATTATTTCTTACTCAGACTTTTATTCTATTCAGGCTTTCAATAGATTGGATGACATGCCCCCACATTGGGGAGGGCAATCTGCTTTACTCTGCCTGCCTGTTCAAATGTTGATCTCATCCAGACACACCTGGAAATAATGTTTAACCAAATTCTAGATACCCCATGGTCCAGTTGGCACAGAAAATCAACCATCACAATCCTTGTAATAAATCTTTCAGGGCAGTGTGCATTGAGTTTATCTGAATGATCCAGAAATCAGGGCTTGGTGGGAGCCAAGACTGAGAACTCTTGGAAATGTCCTCTCATAGTCTTTGGACATCCTGCCTAGAGAAGCTGCTGAAGAACTTCTCCATGCATTCATTGATTCAGACCCCATTCTCTCCAACAACGTTTCCTTCCAAGCCAATGGAGGAAGCTCAGCAGTGGAGTGGGGCTCATTACCTTTTACAGATTTTAAAATTAGTGACTGGACCAGGTCAATGTTTCCCAAAGTATGGCATGTGTACTACTGGTTGTACACAAGATAATTTTAGAAAGTACATGAATAAACATTTTTTTTTATAATTTGTATATTTTCATGTATATTAGACAAACCTGTAATTTATACATTATATTAGCCAGGGTAAGTTAAGCCATGCTGTGTAACAAATAGGCAATTATGCAGTAAAGGATTAACTCAGCAGGTCTGGGTGGACCAAGCCCTAAACATTCCAAAGAAAGTTTTGGCCCTTTTGCTTGATCTTTGGAGAAAATCTTTAAAACTTGGAACTGTTGTCTGTAAAGAGGGTTTTTGTTTACCTGAGGTCTTGGGCCATGTCAGATAGTTTATGTCAACAGTATGATTTATGGGGGGTGGGGGGCAGTCATGGACCATATTCTATCAGCCTGACCTCTGGAGAGGATGGAACTAAGGTTAGCTACATGGGTGATCAGCCATGCTTATGTGATTGACCCCCAATAAAGGCCCAGATCAAGATTTGAGTGAATTTCCCTGGCTGGTAATACTTCATCCATGTTGTGACACATCATTACTGGAAGAATTAAGCACTGACCACAGGACTCAACTGGGAGAGGACAATTAGGTGCCTGTGACTGGTCTCTCCTGAACTCTGTCCTGGGTGCTGTTTCCTTTGCTGATTTTAATCTTTCTCCTTTCACTATAATAAACCAATTGCGAGCATAACAGCTTTTTAAGTTTTGCGGGTCCTTCAAGTAAATCACTGAATCTGAGGGTGATCTCAAGGACTCCCAAACATAAATACAAAATTTTGGCAATACAGTAAAGGTCTTTCTCTGTTCTTATAAAGTCTGATGCAGAGCTGGGCACTCTGCTGGCCAACACGCCACTGAACAACTAGGGGACTGAGCACTGCCATTTCAGAGTCCATTATTTCTAGTCACATCGATGACAGAATGAGAGCAAGGAACAACATGTGGAATATAAGTGTGTCACTTCTGCCCAGATTGCACTGGCCAGAATCCAGTCACATGGGGCCAACCTAATGCAGGGAGGCTGCGAAGGGCGGTCCTCCTGTGTTACCAAGGAGAGGAAATTAAATCGACGAGTTTAATTAGTCTTTAATGCGCACATCAGATTTTTGACTTCATGGATATTAATGCTAAGGCCAGGTCAAGTTTACTAAGTATAAAAAGTGTGTCGCATAAAGATAGACATTGTAAAAGGAAAAGTAACTACTGCTGCAAACAGTACACTGTGCTAAAAATCCTGAAGTGGTAGGTGAATAACTGAAGTTTGGATGACACTGGACAGTTGATGGCCAAGGCGACGTTTTGGCTACAACATGCTTCTTTGACGACACCAGCTGATTGTCACCACAGTTTTTTGCAAGGTTCCTGGGTCTGTTAGCTTATAATTTTAAGAGTTTGAAAATTTAAGTCTATAAAAAATAATGGCCAGAAAACTTCATTTTAAAACATTTTCGCTGTGCCAAAATTGAATGAGCATTTAATTTTCATTCAAAATTTCCTTCTTAGGAGCAACTATAAGAAAAACTATTTTCTAGACTAAGTATGTTATTTTTCTCTTTTTAAAGGAAGTTCCACCCGGGCTTAGTATAGAACATTCCCTTTAAAACGCCTGGCTTACTCCTTGGTGTGTGATTTAAATGGCTTAGTGAACATTTTCTTGTCAAAAGTAACACAGTATGTTTGAAAGCCCAGGGAAAACTTTTGACAGCTGACAAATCTGCTGAACGCAGTGAACTTCTCAAAAGCATATTTCTAAGTAAACTTTAATTCACCTTGTGAACCTAAAATAGAAAAAAAAGACAATACAACAAACAAAACAATGTTAGTAGAAAAGCTGTATTATAAAATTAGCATTTTACACTGCCAACAGCTGTGTTACCTAGCAATAACTTCCATAAGATAGCAAAATAATCTAAATACATCCGGGCTTCTAACAGCCCCATAAGAGTTTGATATTATAGAGTTCTAGAATTTTGGTATCTTTGTAATTCAAGGGGTATCTTGTTCATCCCTCTGCCATTGCCAGGGCTGCCCGAAAATCACCTGAGAGCTTTAGGAGCTGATTGACCTGCATAAGCTCTTTTTCTCAGCAGAAACCTCTCATTGTTAATATTTAGGTATATGTCACAACAATTTTGGAAGTGGATGAGTAATTTTTTTCAATGTCATAGAACCTTACACTTGATCTGTGGTTTGGTTTACTATTTTGAAACAAACAAACGAACAACCCCAGTAGCATTTAAAGTGTTTCCAATAGAGTGAAATTTCCCCCTATAATATTAAACAGCTTGTAGTGATATTTGGTGGAGAGTGAGTGTGGGGAAAGCTGATTACTTTGAGTGGGGGTCCTTATTTCACATTGCAATGAATCCACCTTATCTTTAGAACTCGATGAAAATAAGACTCCAAAAAAATTATTCCAATCATATGTGATATATGAGGGTCCCAGTGATATATCTGTAACCTAGAAATAGTGTGGATTAATTAAATAGACTAAATTAGACTAATTAGATAAAATTAAATGAGAGGAGTTGACCCATGGGAATCTAGCCTTGAATTAAGTAGAAATAAATTAGACTACTTAAATAAAATTAAGTAGGAGGTGTCAGTCCAGGGAAAAACTTTTTGACTTGTAATTTAACTGATTGTATTAATATAGTACAAGAAAGGACATATTTATTACACCATAAAAATTGGATTTAAGAGGAACTCTGCTGATGCATACCATTATCTGGTGTAGGATACCTATTTGGGGACAGAGCGAAATTATAGAAAGCTGCTCTCTTATAAACAGTTATAATCTTGGCTTACATAAAATATCCCTTAGTAGTATATTATCTATCTATATGATATGCTCTACATATAAACTTCTAATTATTAATCTGGCTTTCCGGGGTACTGGAAATAATACAACCCATTTGAGCTAAATTAAGCACAAATGAAGTGTATGACAGGATCTTGGAGAGCCCACAAACTCTCTGTGGGGGCAGAGGGTTATGTTTTCATGTTCTGCAGCCTGAACCAGAACTCAGGGTGGGATGGTTCAGGGATAATCTCACTGCTGCCACCGCTGGTCAGAGATATATTAGAGTGCACAATTGATGCGGAAAAGCAGAGCTCGATCATCGGCCACTGCTGCCTTGGAAGCACCTTCAGTGCCCTCCTCAAAAAAATTAGATTCCACACAGTGCTAGATCAAAATCCCATGGGGGTGTGTCTGATTGGGAAGTATAGGTCATATGGCTTCACCTTAGCTTCAGAGGAGTCTGGGGAAGCAAACCATCTGACTCTACCTTGGGAGTTGCCAGTCATGAAGGTCAAAGTCCCTAAATATAGAAAGCATGACAAAGTTCCAGCACAAAGGAAGAGGCAGTCTGGGGAGTTAGCTTTCTGGCCATGGGCCTGCCATGCCCCCCACTGTAATGAATACACTGCCATTCTGTATTATTCGTTGGTTTCAACACTGGAGCATCTGACTTCCTTTGGGGATAGTGGAACAACCCAGTTTCCAGTCCTGCAAAGCTGTGGAACAAACTTGACTTGCAATAAACTCATCAACCCAGTGCCATCCTGATTAAGGTCCTCCACCGCAGCCAACCAGCCAACTTCCCCTGGCAATGCCCTCTTTTTTCAAATTTCAACAGAAATCTCTTAGATTATATATAAGTAAGTCAATCCTAAAACCAAATGGCCTGACAAGCAAAAAGAAGGCTGTAGGAATCACTTTTCAACAGGTGCTTTTTGATTGACATGAAGCTCTACTTTGAATGTTCTAAGTTTTGGAGTTGGAACCATGGCAGCCAGGTTGATGGGTGGGTGAGAAGCCCAGGGCAGGGGTGGCCTGCCCTGGCTGCAAGCAATATCTGAAGAGAATTTTAAAACAATAAAGCCAACAAAAATTTGTTCTGCTTTTTATTATTACCATAGATAAGAAATTCTAAACCATGTCAGTGATAAAACACTCCTATCTGAAAAAATATTTGTGTTGGTCTATATTCTAAATGATTATTAAAATTACTATTGAGATTAAATAATCTCAATAGTAATAGTCAGCTTTAATTAGCACAGTTTTATTTATTATTCCTTAATAAAAATTTCATTCCACATAGAAGTTAATTTGGAGAACTCCTTGTTACATAGTGGACTCCAATGTATGTGGACTCAGCTGCATGTTTGTTCTGAGAGTAATGTGTAATGGTCCAGAATTGTTTGAGCTCTATTTAGGCACAGTATGTGTCTTCAAGCCCTGTGAAACTGCATACTCTGTGTTTAAATAGCAGATTTGAAATAAGTGTAGTAACACTGTGAATATAAAGACAAAGACTCAGAACTTGAGTTATTTTAATTCTGTCATCCTATTTGACCACCTAGAAATTCTGTGTTTAAAATTTAAAACAGTATCTGCAAAGTATAACTTATTTGTTTGATGACTGCAAATATTATTTTGTAAGTGAAATATTCTACTAAATATTGAATAGCATCCTTAAAATAAAATTTTAAAAAACTTTAAATTGTTTTACAACTAAAAAACAAACACATCAAAAAAGGTCATTACTCATACCACATGAGTATAAGTGAAAATAATTTTCTCCTATGGAGAAGGGAGTGTTAAAACATGACCTGCTTTGAGTGTCTAATATAGGAGGTTGTCTGTGAGGATGTCTCCGAGTCCCTGAGGATTTGGAGTAATAGTGCTGATGATTAGCACCCTTCTCACTGGGGCGAAGTAAGATACATTCAACATTGGCCCTATGACATTTTTTCCAGCATTATTTTAAGGATTATGCCTAAAATAAACAAACATCAAAAAGTACAAATAACAACAACCAATCATAGTTTCCATGTTAAGGCAAAGAACTAACAACAAAATTAATAATAGTGACACAAAATACTGGTGGAAGAAGTTATTCATTTGGATCCTGGTCTGTCACCATCACCTCTAGGTTCCCAATTCAATTAACCAGTTCCCTTCTCTGGGTGCCAACTCTGTGCCAGGTGCTGTTTCACACATATACAATCCTGTGAGGTGGATCCTGAGGTCATCCTATTTAGCAGACGAAGAAACTTAGAGAGCTGGGAGATTAAACAAATTATATGAAGGTGAACAGTAAGTAGAAGGCGATGGAAGCGAAGTTTGTCTTTCTGGTTTTAAAGCTAGGTTTTCCCCTGCTTGCCATTATGCTAATTGTGAAACGCAGAAACTCATCATCTTTAATTGTCCGGAGTTTGCTGAACTCTTAGCCTTGTGCCTATTATTCTTACCCTCCATGCTTTGGTGCTGCTCAGAACTGAAGGCTGCTTTGGGCAGCAGTCACAGAGTGTGATTAAACAAATCAATGATGGCGGACACCTTGAGCTCAGTCTCTCTTTCAGACCCCGTGCGGGAGGCTGTCTCTGCATCCCATTTTTGGATCTTGGCCATGCTTGCTTCACAGAGGAGGAAACTCAAGCTCAAGGAGAAGTATCACCTACGTTTCTGACCACAGATCAGTCTCTCCTAACTGTTGCATTTCACACATCCTCCAGCACTTCTCCCTGCCAGCGCTTCTGTTCCTAATCTTTGATTGAAGTATTTAGACTTTCCCTGCTTTTAGGTTTCAGGTTTGGGCATTTTCCTGGTATTGCTCAAGGTCCAGGCAACTGTCATGTTCTCACTGTCTGCTGAGCCTTGAGATGTCCTGGTTACTTGCAGGATCAAACCCCAGGTGTGATTAGGAGGGAAGGGACAAAGCAGGAGGTTGGAGTGGAGGGAAGGAGGGAATGCTGGTTGGGTCTCTCCTCTCCCTCTTTCTTCCCCAATCTGCTGTAAATAACTGGGCTTCTGCTGGTTGCCATTAATTTTTTTTTTTTGTATTTACATTCTCTCATTTCAGTTTTTAGATAGGCAACACATTCACATAGTTTAAATATCAAAAGGTATGTAAAGGTACCCAAGAAAAACTCTCCATTCTGCCCTTCTCCGCTCAAACCCACCCCCAGTTGCCCTGCATCCCACCCCAGGGTAATCACTATTACAGTCACCTGTATGTACTTCCGGATTGGCTGCCAGGGTCTCCAAAAATACAAGCAAATACTATGCATATTGATGCCCAACTGTTTTACAGAAATTGGTTGCATTTTATACCACATTTTTAACTTAATGAGCTTTTCCATGTGAGTTGGGAAAGAGGGGAGATGAGTATCTGACAGCTATCCAAGGAATTTGCACAATTAGTGAATTTATAGAGTGGTGAATCCGAGGAATGTCCACTAGTTCAGACTAGTAATGTGTTGGGCATCTTTCTTTTTTATCTCTTTCATTCTCTCCTTCCCTCCCTCTCTCCCTCCCTCCCTTTCTCCAATGCTTCTTCCTCTTTCCTCTGCCTCTTTATTTTGGGGTAGGTAAATGCTCTAAATATTTGCTACTATCTTGATCTGCTCAGATATTGTTGATCTTGATCTTCGTTGCCAAGATATAAGCCTCTCAGTGAGCAACTCCCCCAAATGCGGTCTTACTGCACAACACTTGCTAGGCCAGAAATGGGTCTCCGCTGGCTGATTCTCTTCCACTGAAATGTGCAGAGACGCTCCTGTCAGCTTCCGTACGAGATTCAAAGTCAAGTTTGCCTCTTGGAATGAACCTGCCTATCAAGTGTAATTGTGTTTGGGTAAATACTTAGAGAATAATCAACTATTTCTGCTTCAAGACTCCTGAGAATGCAAACCTCACCGATGCCAAGTTCAGAGGGACTCTGAACCGCTTTTGTCAAAACACCATGTGAAGATTCTTCTGCCAGGCCAGCATTACCAACACTGCCAATTCTTACTCAATAATTTAATAAACCTGTTGAGAGGAAATCAACTGGTTAGTTTGTGGAGCTACATGAATTTCGGACCATGGGCAATGTAGTAAGGTGAGGAAGGGGCATGTGCTTTCTTCAGCGTTCTTGTCAAAAAGGGCTAGTCTCACCTGATCTGAAGGTGCCAGACATCTGACTCTGCAGGGCCTTGGAAACAAATCTGCTTTTTAAAAACTCGGTGACAATAATCTGAACAAACTCCTTGGAGAAGATAATTTTACATGGTGGTTCTCTATTTTCCTCCTATGACAAAGGCCTCTAGTAGGCCTTGAAAAGCATCCCAGTATTTCAGGCATGTTATGATTGCTATGGCTTAAAGTGAGATGGGGGTGCCTGGGTCTCCTCTCTGGCTGAAGAAACTCTTACGTTCCTGGCTGATTCCCAGTTCTAGGTGGTTGTGAGTAGAAAATGTTGGCAGAAAGTTGGAGGCTGGCAAGAGTTTTCCCTTTTTCAAATGTACTGTTCTGCAAAGTAACTTGACGATGTGAGTTTCCACAGAAAGTGGTCTCCTCATGTGGGACTTTATATTTGGTGTTCCTAGGAAGGGAGGGGACTGGTGACAGGGTAAGACAAATGGTTCACCTCTAGAAGTTCCTCTGAGACCCCCTTGGAGAGATGTGTGGGCTAGCCCTAGAACTCACCCGAGTGTCACCTGTCACAGCACGGATGGGTTTCAGGCTACACAGTTTAGACAGACAGAGACCGAGAGCCAATGGGAGGGAAACAGATTCTCTCCTCAATAAAGACAAATGTTAATGGTCCCTTGGCCCAGAGGGCTGTTGGTTCAGGGCCCTCCCTTTCTGAGGCAGGTAAGTTACTTTTTTTCCAGGGCCACCATCACCACCTTACCTCTCCCTCTCCCACAGTTTCTAGCGTCTGTGTCCTCCAGCAACTCAGGGCCTCCATTTTTGTTGTTTTTTTTTTCTAATAGTGAGGGTTAGATATAGGCCCTGTCCCATCACTGCTTCTCCCTTCTTGCTATGCCTTCTTTAGTCTTTGTGACTTCTAGTACCTCACTAAGGTTCAGACACTTGAATTCATGCTCTGTGGAGGCCCAGATTGCAGATGCCTTATTGCTGATTTTGAATATCCATTTCAGCCTCGGATTTATATTCTGGAACTGCTGCAGGACCAAGAGTTCCTGCTGTCATGGCAAATTCACCTGATCTTCCTGGTTTAAAATGTGGAGGGCCGTTTTCGGTGATTTCAGTGGTTCATTTTTGTGTTTTTGTCATGAGGGTGGGAGGGCAGCATGATAGACTAAAAAGAGCACTGGAATTGGAGCCAGATAGATGAAGACTTGAATGCAGGCTCCCCCACTTACTAGGAGTAGACTATAGGCAGTTTCAGAACGTCAGAGTCCTTGTCCCTACAATGAGAGAATGATACACACCTCAAAGTCTCATGATGAAACAGTAACTGAAATAATGCTCATATTCCACCTGGCACAAAGCAGACATGCAATAATACCAGTTTCTTTTTTCTTCCCTTTCTATTAACCCATCCCTTCCCGCTTTGGTTACCACATTTCCATCTGCCTTTCCTATAGCCAGGACTTTACACCTGGATCAGAGTCCACCTTCCTTTGTCTTTAGAATGTGCTGCGGTTTCCCCCTGATAGCCATGACCCACACTTCTTGCACAATTTACTCAAGTTATGGGGTAACCCAAGCGAGTGCTAGGGTTACATACACATTAAAAAGTCACTTGTACACATTTTGCCTTATGCAGTGATTCAGAGCCCATTTGTCTCCAGGCAGATGTTGATTGTGGCTGGACAATAGAAAGGGAGGCTGGGCTTGTACACACAAGTGGGGATATAGGTACTGGCAAGCACCATGGCTGACTTGTTTGCATTGGGTAGGACAGTCACTGTCCTTTGTGTCTTCAGGATAATGAGGTGGTAGAAAGCACAAAGAAATCTTAGGTTGTGCAGCCACCCGTGGCTTAGGATGTATGGGTGGTGGGGTGCATGGATCTGATCACCTTCCTGTCGTCTCTGTCCAGCCTGGCCCTTTCTGTCTGAGATCTATCACCTCCACTTAAAAGAATTTTTGTTGGAGAATGACATGCAGACACCTGGACAAAAACCAAGTCTTTAGACTTAGTCTAAAGTATGCATTCTCAGTGGGGGTGCTCTCACCCCAAGGGCATGAAAATTAATTCTTGGGGAATGAAAAATCCCCTTTTTATGTACAAAGCACAGGTATGCATACAACACATAAACTGATATACAATGTATCAGTGACATTAAAATTTTATGAGGGTTACTTAAGGGTAAAATGTCTTAAAAGTCTCCCGGAGGAGGAAATAATAAAAAAAAATTTTGAGAAACACTGATCTAAAGTAGTGGTTCTCGACTTTAGCTGCACACTGACTTATTGGAGGAGCTTTACAAATCTTGATGCATGGACCATACTCTGGACCAATCAAATCAGAATTTTGGGATTGTTCTCAGGCATTAGTACTTTTTAAATGCTCTGGATATTTCCAGTTTGTCATCAAGTTTGACAACTCTTGGCTCTGGAATCTTGGTACTCAAAGTGTGGTCCACGGACCAGCAGTATCAATGTCTCCTAGGAGTTTGTTAGAAATGCAAACTCTCAGGTGATTCTTATGCTTATTAAATTTGAGAAACCCTTGGATAAATATTTGTCACCAACAAAACCTCAGAGCACTTCAATGCATCTGCATTGACTAAACGTCAGAATGTTTCCAGCTGTTTGTGGCAGGACCTCATTGCTGGCCTTTGGAATGAGCAGCCTCGTTATGGGGGCGAGTGGCCCAAGGCTGCCTTTGTGCTCTGAATGTTGGGAAGCCCTATGATCTCTCAGAAACTTAGCAGGCAGCTTACTCCCTGGACCAATATGAGCAAATAGACCAAGTCCAGTTAGCTGGAACTAAGTGAGGCAGGATCTCCTTGTTCAATCAATTACCTAGAGTTGGTAGTTCTTGGCCAAAGGGCTGATGCATAGAAAATGGTGTTTGGGGCAAGATTAACTCAGCAAGTCTAAAGGATGACAAGAACAGAGAAAGACTGGGAAGGTGGTAAAACTGTTGGGTCTTGTTCAGGAATCTTTGTGAGGTCTGATCTTCATTCATTTGTTCATTGATGTAGTTATTCATTTAACAAATATTTATTGATTGGTCCCTATTTGGATTAGACCTGAAGTAGTCCTTATGGAATAAAAGAAGGATAAACACAATAGACCTTGAAGGGAGAGCTTTGGAAGTAATAATCCAAAGAAATATGTTAGGAATAGACTAACTTTGATCAATTAAGTACTGGCTTATTTACTGAAATTTACAGATGCATAATCATTTGACAATGTAGGGTTTACAGAATAAACCCTAGATTAAAATCTGTAAATGCACGACAAATAATTAACTGAAGTGTTTAATGTCATCCATGTTAATTTAAGCAAGAAAAAAATATTTCTGGAGTATTTTTATTTCATGTTTTAGATGGGCATACATTTGGATTAGGCTTTTGAAAAGCTTTTTTTTGCTCATTGCCATAAAATCTTCCTTGATATTTTATGAAATGTTATTAGAGGGACATAAAACTGGTGAGTCCATCACTATTTGGAGTGGCTCAGGCTGTAAGTTGATTTATTATTGAGCCAAACTGTCTACTTCTTACGGTTTCTGCATCTATCTGACAGCTGCGGGGATAATTATTGTTAATTGTAGTTTTATAATTTAGCCAATTTAAGGTTACCAGAATAAAGCATTTGAAGCTATTACGTGGCTAATGGTTTAGACATTTTCCTATCTCTGTCTTCAGGGTGATAAATGTATAATGTGCTTAACTCTTCCACCAACATTAACTTCTCACATTTAAAATGTTGAATTAAACAATTTAGTGTCCTTGACAGTGTAATAGATTTTGTTTAATAGGCGATGTCTAAACCTGGACCTAATTCCCCTCATTTTAGTTAATGTAATTTTTCCCACAAGGAGTGTTTGATGTAAATCAATCAGACACAAATGAATCTACGTGACCTCATGACAACCCCTCTGGAGGTTGCATAAGAATCACTCATATCCCCATTTCCACCCTGATGATAAGTGTGACATGAAATGGTAAGAATGATAAAAACGCAAGAATATTTAACTCATTTGTTGTTTTAATCTTAGAAAAGTACATATATCAACATCCATGAAGAAATAACCAATGGACCTTACACACTAATATTAGACATCATCTTTAGTTATTTTGTAGTTCTATACATAGTTGGAAGATTTTATAAAATGCTTCTTAAATGTTCCTTTCAATACCATTATGAGATTGGTCAGGTTTTTCTTGTTCTTTTTCCCTACTCTTTTCAGATCACATATAGAAAGCCCAGAAAGAGTGGGCAAAGAAGAGCTTGCTCAGGCTTCTCAAGCTGGACATTGTCCTGGACTGGGCTTTCCATTATGAGTTTAGTGCAGCACTCTGTGGTCAGATCATCACAGGGTTTTGGTACCACCTCTACCCTTCACTAGCTGTTTGCTAGAAAGTGAGTAGTATTAATTGGTGGGAAGGGATGGGTGGAAGAACTGAGAGGTTGCTATCAATCATTTAGATGTTTGCTAGAAAGCTCAATTTGCCAGTAACAGAGCAATCCATACATTCTTTACTCATCTTCCTAAAAAATTTCAGAAGAGGGAGGATGTCAAATCTGTACATTAGGGGAAGTACAGGGGCCAGGAGAAGGGGCGAAGTTCATTTGAATGAAGGAAGCAGGCAGGATGCAGAGGGCATCCTCTGTCTGAAGGAAGCAGGTGCTCCTCAGCTCCAGCAGATGATGGCAACATGTTTCCAGATCTGAATTGGTGGAGGAAGTTAGAAATCTGAATTTCTACATGAAATCTCCTCTTATTAAATATTATTGACCAGTTATACCACGTGTACCTGAGCTCCAGATCTGGCAACAGCCAGACTGTGTGCACCCACGTGCAGTTGGTTCCTGGAGTCCAACTCTATCCAGTGTTTGACAATCAGGAGAGGCCTGGAGTGCTCCATGGGAGAGGCTGAGGATAGAGGACAGTTGTTGCCGTGTGGCATGCTCGCCTGAATCTTGCCTGGCCTGCTGGTGCTAATACCTATTTGTCTGCTCTGGCTCCAGGCCACTGGTGGTCCCAAGGTTAATCTTTGGATTCTCCCTCCTTCTGTAGGTTGGGAGTGGAGGTGTGCTATGAACATGGCCACTTGAGTAATAGTTTCACTGTCCTGAAGCCTGAGGGCTGAGCCCACTTGGTGGGCTCTGGTGATGTTATTCAACAACAGAGGAAAAGCAAGCAATGCAGCTTCTCATTGTACTGTCATCTTTTTGCCTCATCATCTCCTTTTGGCCTGGGCTTCCTTTACTGTGTAATCAAAGCCCAGTATTAAAGATCCTTTGTTTTAAATATTTAAGTGGTTTCTGTTTTCTGATCAGATTCTGTCCAGTTCAATTAAATTTTCACATCACATGTTAAAAATCGTGTATGAATTTAGAAATACATTTCTCATTTACATTTATTCAAGGTCTTTACATTAATGCTTTTGTCCTTAGCATAGCCATTATGGGGAGTCCCTAACTGGTTTTTTACAGTACAGTATATTCATTGCTATTAAAGCTGATTCCAAGAACTTTTGGAATTCATCTATGATGTTGCCACAGGTAATTTTATTCTAAACCAAAAGTACTTTTTCATAGTATTGAAACTTTTATTACATTCATCTTTCTGGCATATATTTATGATGACTACATTGCAGTGACTTATAGTATTTTTGAAATCATCTTTATTGAGGTATAATTTATACAAAATAAAATGTAAACATTTAATATGTACAATTTGGTGAGCCCTGACAAATGTATGCACTATGTAGCCACCAACACGATTAAGAAATAGAAAATTTTCATCATCCCAAAAGTTCACTTAATTCCTTTATGGCCAATTCCTCTATGCCAGAGTCCTATTTGCTTTCTGCCATTATAAACTAGCTTTTCCTTTTCTAGAATAACAAAAATGGAATTATATAGTATGTTTTCTTAGCGTCTGACTTTTTTCTCTCAACACAATGATTTTGAAATCCAATGTGTGCTATGTGTATCAGGACTTAATAGTACCGGTGTTATGAATTAAGCGACGTGTGTTTATTATTACTTTTGATAGATATTTGGGTTGTTTCCAGTTTGAATAAAGCTATTTTGTTAATCTATGTATAAGTCTTTATGTGGACATAAATTTTGAAACATTTTCTTGAGTAATTACCTAGGAGTGGTATCATTGAGTCATACGGTAGGAACATGTTTAACTTTATAAGAACATCCCAAGTTGTTTTCTAAAAGTAGTTATACCATTTTATACCACCAACAATGTATGAGGTATCTAGTTGCTCCACAGTCCCTCCAGCAATTAGTATTATCACTCTTTTGCATTATACCCTTTCTAATATATATGTGCTGGTGTGGCATCTCATTAGTTTGTTTGTTTGTTTGTTTTTTTAATGAGAGTATTCATAAGGACTAGAATAAAAGGACTTTAATGGCTTATCTCTTTCGTCTGAAGGATGGTTTAGGGGGAAAAACTTTACTCTATATTTGGGCATGTATCATTGAATCCAAAAATAAGATCATAAATCTTTTTAAAAATTTTTGTTTTTCATTAGAGTTGATATTCAATATTATTTTATATAATTTCAGATGTATGGCATAGTGGTTAGACATTTATATAATTTACAAAGTGGTCTCCAAGATTAGTCTAATATCCACCTGGCACTATACATAGTTATTATAAGTATTATTGACTGTATTTCCTATGCTGTACTTCACATCTTTGTGACTGCTTTGTAACTGCCAATTTGTACTTCTTAATACCTTCATCTTTTCCACCCAGCCTCCCAACTCCCATCTAGCAATCTCAGTTTGTTTTCTATATCTGAGTCTGTTTCTATTTGTTTATTAATTTTCTTCGTTAGATTCCACGTGTAAGTAGAATCACATGGTATTTGTCTTTTTCTGTCTGACTCATTTCACTTAGCATAATGCCCTCTAGATCCATTCATGTCATTACGAATGGTAAGCTTTTATTTTTTTTTTATGGGTGAGAAATATTCCATTGCGTATATGTACCATATCTTCTTTACATAATTGTCTATTGATGGGCTCTTAGGTTGCTTCCCTATCTTAGCTACTGTAAATAGTGCTGCAGGGAGAATAGGAGCACATATTTCTTTTGGAATTAGTGTTTGGGATTTATTCAGCTAAATTAGAAGTAGAATTGCTGGGTCATGAGGTAGTTCTACTTTTTTTTTTTTTTTTTTTTTTTTTAGAAACGTCACACTGTTTTCCACAGTGGCGTACCAATTTGCATTCTCATCAAAAGTGCACAAGGGTTCCCTTTTCTCCACATCCTTGTCAACACTTGCTTTTTTTGATTTGATGATAGCTATTCTGACAAGTGTGAGGTGATATCTTATTGTGGTTTTAATTTGCATTACTCTGATGATTAGTGATGTTAAGCATCTTTTCATGTGTCTATTGGCTGTCTGTATGTCCTCTTTGGAGAAATGCATATTCAGGTCTTCTGCCTATTTTTTAATTGAAAAAAAAATTTTTTTTTGATGTTGAGTTGCATGAAGTTTTAAAGTAAATTTTGGATATTAAGCCCTTATCAAATGTCATTGGTAAATATCTTCTTCTATTCAATAGGTTGTCTTTTTGTTTTGTTTGTGGTTTCCTTGGCTGTGCAAATCCTTTTTAGCTTGGTATAGTCCCATTTGCTATTTTTTCTTTTGTTTCCTTTGCCTGAAGAGATATATTAGAAAGAGTATTGTTAAAAGTAATGTCAGAGAGTTTACTGCCTATGTTTTCTTCTAGGAGTTTTATGGTTTTGGGTCTTACATTTAAGTCTTTAATCCATTTTGAGTTTATTCTTGCATGTGGTATAAGAAGGTGGTCCAGTTTAATTTTTTTTTTTTTGCGTTTATCTGTTCAGTTTTCCCCAAACTATTTATTGAATAGATTGTCTTTCCCCTACTGTATATTCTTGCCTCTTTTGTCATAGATTAAATGACCATGTAGGTGTGAATTTATTTCTGGGCTCTCTATTCTGTTCCATTGATCTATGTGTGTGTCTGTTTTTATGCCAGTACCATGCTGTTTTGATTATTATAGCCTTGTAGTATAGTTTGATATCAAGTAGTGTGATACCTCCAACTTTATTTTTCTTTCTCAAGATTGCCATGGCTATTCAAGGTCTTTTATGGTTCCATATACATTTTAGAATTATTTGTTCTAGTTCCATAAAAAATGCCATTGATATTTTGATTGGCATTTCATTGAATCTATAGATTGCTTTGGGTATATGGACATTTTAACGATGTTAATTATTCTTAGCCATGAGGGCAGTTTATACTTCCATTTATCTGTATTTCTTAAATTTCTTTTTTCAGTGTCTTATAATTTTCTGAGTATAGGTCTTTTACCTCCTTGGTTAAATTTAGTCATGTATTTTATGTTTTTTTTTAATGTGGTTGTAAATTGGATTGTTTTCTTAATTTCTCTTTCTGATAGTTCATTATTGGTGTATAAAAATGCAAACTATTTCTGAATGTTAATTTTGTATCTTGCTACTTTGCTGAATTCATTTATCAGTTCTAATAGTTTTTTTTGTGGAATTTAGGTTTCTCTCTATAGTATTATTCATCTGCATATAATGATATTTTTACTTCTTCCTTTCCAATTTGAATGTCTTTTATTTCTTTTCTTATCTAATTGCTGTGGTTAGGACTTCCAATACTGTGTTGAATAAAGGTAGTGAAAATGGACATTATTATCTTGTTTCTAATCTATACTGAGTAAGATGTTAGTTGTGGGTTTGTCATATTTGGCCTGTATTGAGGTATGTTCCCTCTATTCCCACTTGCTGAATCATAAATGGATTCTGTATTTTGTTGAATATTTTTTTCTGCATCTATTGTTATGATCATATGATTTTTATCTTTCAATTTGTTAATGTGGTGTATCACATAAGTTATTGTAAATATTAAACCAACCTTGTCTCCCAGGAATAAATCCAACTTAATCATAATATAGATATTTTTAATGTATTGCTGAATTCAATTTGCTAATATTTTGTTGTGGATTTTTGCATCTATGTTCATCAGGGCTATCAGCCTATAATTTTTTTTTTTTTTGTAATGTCATTGGTTTTGGAATCAGGGTAATGGTGGCCTCGTAAAATGATCTTGGGAGGCTTCCCTCCTCTTCAATTTTTTGGAATAGTTTGAGAACAATAGTGTTAATTCTTCTTTGAATGTTTGTTAAAATTCACCTGTGAAGCCATCTGATTCCAGACTTTTGTTTATTGGGAGTTTTTGATGACTGATTCGATTTTTTTGTAGTAATTGGTCTGTTCAGATTTTCTGTTTCTTCTTGATTCAGTTTTGGAAGATTGTATGTTTCTAGGAGTATATCCATTTCTTCCAGACTGTCTAATTTGTTGACATAAATGCTCATAGTATTTTCTTATTATATTTTGTATTTTGTTCGTATAAGTTGTCACTTCACTTTCATTTCTGATTTTACTTTTTGGTTCTTTCTCTTTTATTCTTGATGGTTTGGTTAAAGGTTTATCAATTTTGTTTACCTTTTCAAAGAACCAGCTCTTGGTTTCATTGATTTTTTTTTGTATTGTGATTTTAGACTGTTTATTTCTGCTCTGATCTTTATTATTTTCTTCCTTCTACTCACTTTGGGTTTTGTTTGCTTTTCTTTTTCTACTTCCTTTATGTGTAAGGCTAGATTTATTTGAGATTTTTCTTGTTTCTTGAGGCAGGCCTGTATTGCTGTAAATTTCTCTCTTAGTATTGCTTTCTAGATCTCATAGATTTTGGGTTTCATTCGTCTCAAAGTATCTTTTGATTTCTTCCTTGATCTCATTGTTAACTCATTCATTATTTAGCCTCCACATGTTTGTGTATTTTCTGTTTTTTTCTTGTAGTTGATTTCTAGTTTCATACCATTGTAATCGAGAAGACAGTTGATATGATTTTAGTCTTCTTAAATTTACTGGTACTTGCTTTGTGGCCTAACATGTGGCCTATCCTGGAGAATGTTCCATGCACACTTGAGAAGAATATATATTTTGCTGCTTTGGGGTGAAATGCTCTGAAAATATCTATTAAATCATCTGGTCTTGTGTGTCACTTAAGCTTACTGTTTCCTTTTTGATTTTCTGTCTGGAAGATCTGTCCATTAATGTCAGTTGGGGTGTCAAAGCCCCCTGCTATGAGTATATTACTATCACTCTTGCTTCATGTTGGTCAACATTTGCTTTATATAGTGGGTGCTCCTATGTTGGCTGCATAAATGTTTACAAGGTTTATATCCTCTTTTTGGGTCCCTTTATCATATGTAATATCTTCTTTGTCTCTTATTATAGCCTTTGTTTTAAAGTCTTTTCTGACATAAGTATTGCTACCTCAGCCTTTTTTTCATTTCCATTAGCATGAAATACCTTTTTCCATCCTTTTAATTTCAGTCTGTGTGTGTCTTTCAATCCGAAGTGGGTCTCTTGTAGACAGTATATATATGTGAGTCTTGTTTTCTTATCTATTTGGCTACGCTATGTCTTTCGATTGGAGCATTTAATCCATTTACATTTAAAGTGATTATTGATAGGTGCATAGTTATTGCCATTTTATCATTCATATTTATGTTATTTTTTGTTCCTTTTCCTTTCAACATATCATGTAATACTGGCTTGGTGGTGGTAAATTTCTTTAGCTTTTTCCTGTCTGGGAAGCTCTTTATCTAACCTTCAATTTTAATTGATAGCCTTGCTGGGTAGAGCAGTCTTGGTTTCAGGTCCTTGCTTTTTGTCACTTGAATATTTTGTGCCAATCCCTTCTGGCCTGCAATGTTTCTGATTAGAAATCTTATGAAAGTCCCCTTGTAAGTAAATAGCTGCCTTTCTCTTGCTGCTTTTAGGATTCTCTCTCTCTCTCTCTCTCTCTCTCTCTCTCTCTCTTGTCTTTAACCTTTGGTATTTTTTTATGATGTGTCTTGGTGTGGCCTTTTCAGTTCATCTTGTTTGAGACTTTGTGCTTCCTGGACTTTTATATTATTTTCTTCAACAAGTTAGGGAAGTTTTCAGTCATTATTTCTTCAAATAGGTTCTCGATCCCTTGCTCTCTCTTTTCTTCTTCTGATACCCCTATGACGCAAATGTTGTTACACTTGATGTGGTCTCAGAGGCCCCTTAAACTATTCACACTTTTTTGGATTCTTTTTTCTTTTGCTGTTCCGATTGGGTGTGTTCTGCTACCTTGTCTACCAAATCACTGGTTTGATTCTCTGTCTCATCTAATCTACTATTGATTCCTTCTTCATTTGTATTCTTCATGTGTATTCTTCATTTCAGTTATTGTAGTCTTCATTTCTGACTGGTTCTCTTTATGGTTTCTATGTCCTTTTATATGCTTACTACCTCTTTGTTGAAGTCCACACTGAGATCATCTATTCTTCCTTTAAGGTCATTGAGCACCCTTATAACCAGTGTTTTGAACCCTGTGTCTGGTAGGTTGTATGCCTCCATTTATGCTGTTTTCTCCTGTTATTTTATTTGAAATTTGTTTCTTTGTTTTGCCATTTTGACTACCTCTTTGTGTTTGTTTCTATGTATGAGGTAGATCTCTTATGTCTCCCAGTCTTGGCCACGTGGACTTATGTAGTAGGATTCTTATGTGGCCCACTTGTGCAGTCTCCCTGATTACTACACTAGGTAATCCAGGAGTGTCTCTTGTGTGAGTTGTGTGTGCCTTTTGTTGTAGTTGAATGTTGATTGCTTTTGGCATGTCAATGGGTGTTGACTCTCAAGCTTAATGGCTGTGAGGATTTGCCATGCCCATAGCCTATGAACTGCTTTGTGGGGGCTGACTCCTCAAAGTGGACTCACCCCAGAGGGTTTGCGTATCTATTGAGACCACCCTTTGGGTGTGCCACTTATGGGACTAATTAGGTAGTGCTCTGTTGTGGTCTGAAGGCAGTTTCCAGGTGTATTGTTCTGGGGCCCCTTGGGAAGTCAGCCACCACCCATAACTAGCCAGTGATATTTGATAGGAGCTACAAAGCTATCACAGTTGGTCATTGCCTATGCTGGACCTGGAGGCACATGAGAGAGGCATGCTGTGAACTGAGGCTGGATGCCACTGGTACTAGGCCTGAGGAAACTCAGAAAAAGGCCTAGAGTACCAAAGGCCTGAGGCCACCTCCTGGTGGCCCAGAAGGCTCAGCTACTGAAAGAGCCTCAGGCCATATGCAAATTGGGTGAGGCAGGATTGCAGGGAGTCACCAGGGTGGGGCTAGTTGTGTTTACTAGGTTTAATGTAATTCAGGTTTGGTACCAGTGCTGCAGTTGGGGCCACTCACAATAGTTTCAGATCACATTGAGGCCAGCTGCCACTCACCTCGGCCCACACAAACCTGAGATTTGTCCAGGAAAGACTGCAGCTTTGGCCAGGGTTGGTTACCTGCCACCAAAAGTCCCAGGCTGAATGAGAGAAAAGTATAGATTAATGCTGAAGGAGACTCCTACAGTGTGGGGCAGGGTGGGTTGCCCAGCCACTGAAAGTGCCGCCACTGTGTGTGAGTTGGGTGGAGCCTGGTCCCAGGGAGTAACCAGGGTGGAACTAGCAGAGTTCACCAGGCCAATGAAGATTCAGATTTGGTTGGGTGTGGGGAGGGCTTAACACAGGCAGGATAGTGCCCACCTGTAGGAGGAGGGCTCGACACAGGGATGATAATGGCGGTCCCTCCAGCCCTCACCCTGAAGCCACACAACTCAGTCTTTCCCTGTATGTGTCTGGTGCCTCCCAAGTTGCTGTCCCTCCATTGGAGCCAAGGGTGAGTGCCTGAGTGAGTGACTCTGTGCATAGGCTCTTTAAGAGATGTTTGGGTTTTCAGCAGCCATCTGTCTCACCTGGATAATTGGAATCTCTGGTGATTTTCACAGCCAGATTTTGTGGGGACTCCTCTTGTCAGCACTGAAACCCTGGCCTGGGGAGCCAGGTGTGGGTATGGGGTCCCTTGCTTCTCTGAGGGGGCACCTTTGAAGCTGAGATAGCCCTTCTGATGCTCAACCAGCACACAGGAGTGAAGGGCCAGCTCATTTTGTACCTCTGTCTCTCCTACCAGTCTCAATGTGGCCTTTTCTTTATATCCTTAGTTATAGGCATTCCGTTCACTTAGTCTTCAAATGGTTCTCAAGATTGGTTGTTCTATAATCTAGCTGTAATTTCAATTTGGTCACGGGAGGAAGCAGCACAGTGTTTACTTACTTCACCATCTTGACCAGAAACAAGATTGTAAAACTTGATGCTTTAGGATACTGTGCTGTAGCTAGAGGGTGAAAATACACTGGTTTGGTGTCTAAATCTAGTGCCTAAGATATGACCTACATAAGATACCAGTTAATATTTTCTTTTTCATAAATAACATTTTTTGTAATAGAAACTGTTCATAGGAAGCCCAGGCTGCAAGTATTTTCTGTATGTCTGAGGGCACAGCTGGAAGAAATCCTATAGAAGGGTCCTGTAACTCCTAAAATATATACCCTGAATTCTTGATCTGGTACATTGTAAAAGTCAACTACAAAGTATTTCTATGTTCTGTCATCATCTCTAAGACAAAACAGCAGCAGAGTTCAGGAGAACCTTTTTTCTCCATCTCTTTCTGTTTTCTAAATGACAAGTTCTCTCTGGTTTGTTTTAAGAGAGGCAGAATAAATGGACAGAGTCCTGGATGAAAAGTTAAGAGCCATGGGGTCTGGGCCTAGCAGTGTGCCCAGGGGAAATTGCTAACTTCTCTTGGAAATCGCCTTCTTTCCTCATTTGTAAATAAAGGGCTGACTCTATATTAGTGATTTCTAATTGAGGCTTAAAGGAAATATTAATACTATTTGTAATATTTCAAAAAGTCTAGCAGAAATGATTTTTTCTGATGCATGGACTTAGCAAAACATCACATTGTTGGCATTTTGGCTCTGAGTTTTTGAACTCAGCAAAGTAGCATTAATTATTCCTGCTCTAAAACTGGCTCTGAGAATTATATATGTCTTTAATACCAATAGAAGCTAACATTTTTGAGTGCTTACAATATGCTGAGTAATGGTCTAAATATTAGGCCCAAGGGAAATCTTATTAAATTCCCCAAAGCAGACATTATTTTGGCCACATATGATATTCTTTGGTTGTTAATGTCTACCTTTATTGTACTGTGTTCCACTGTCAGACTTCACCTCTCCCATTTCCATTCCTACTGCTACCAACACACTCAGCCACTAAGAAATCATATTCCCTCTGTCAAGGTCTGGCCTGTAGCTGTACTCTTTAGATAATCTGAGACAGATTAAAACTTTTTTTTTGTTTTAAAAAACAAACTTTATTAAAGAACAAAGACAAGAAGGTATTATCTTAGAAAATATGAATTGTAACAGAACCCAAGTTCAAGTTATAGTTTTTTAAATCTAAGATAATTATAGTCTAGCCCCAGAAGGCTGAGTTCAAAGTTCAATTGGCGTTTTCTTCCTCCTCTAACTTATTTCTTTCAGGTGGAAGTTCGACCCTGTCAGTGTCATGTTTTAGGCAAAGAAATGGTGAATTTAAAAAAGAGACATTTCAGGATCCATCTTTTTAAAGTTGTAGATATATTCCAAATACTGATGACTAAAAAAATTTACATTCTATTCTATGTTATGCTATGCTATGTTATTCTGGTTTGTTCACTCACTTATTCATTTCTCAAATATTAACTGAGTGACTTTAGCATTGTGGGTACTATTCCAGGTATGATAGATTCATTATTGTATTAGTCAGTGTGGTAAGTAGAATAAGGGCACCCCCTCCCACTCTCTACCAACACACAAAGATGTCCACTTCCTAATCCTTAGAACCTGCGAATATGTTATGTTATATAGAAAAGGGACTTTTAGATATGATTACATTAAGGTCAGCATCTGAAAGAAGGAGATGTAATGATGAAAGCAGAGGTTGAAGTGATGTGCTTTGAAGATAGAGAAAGGTTCACTAGCTAAGGAATGCAGGTTGCTTCTGGAATCTGGTAAAGCAAGGAAACAAATTTTGCTCTAGAGCTTTCAGAATAAATACAGCTCTGCTGACACATTGATTTTAGCCCTGCAAGAATCATTTTGGATTTCTGAGCTCCAGTACTATAAGATTATATATTTGTGTTATTTTAAGCCCCTAAATGTGTGGTAATTTCTTAGAACAGCAATAGCAATAACAAACAAATATAGTCAGGATAGCTAGAGTATGCTGCAGTAACAAATAACCTGCAAATCTCATTGACTTAATAAGCAAAGGTTTATTTCTCATTCACACTACAAGTCCAGTGAGGGCCAGATGGGGCTCTGTTCATTGTTGTCAGCCAGAAACCTAGGCTGAGGGAAGATCCATTATGACACATGCTTCCATAACCATTTCCACTTTTGTGTGAAAAGTGGCACACTAGTTTCAAAATTTCCCTTCACAAGTGACACAAAGTACTTGGTTCACATTTCATTAGTCAAAACAAGTTACATGGCTAGGCCAAACTTCAGCTAAAGAGGGGATATATAGCCCTACACATGGAGAAAGAAGGGAGCTGGAAATTTGGGTTCAGCCCTGGTGACCTCCCCAACCAGTGAAAAGAGTGAAGGTCCTATTCTTGTGGAGTTTGTGTTCCATACAAGATAGAGGCTGACAAAACAAAAACAAAAACAATACTAAATACAAATGGGATCAATTTCAGAACTTGGTAAATATTATGACAAGACTAACACTGGGTAATGGGATAAAGAATGACTGAGTAGCTATATTCAGTGGTCAGGGAAGGACTCTCTGAGGTAGTGGCATCTGAAGTGGGAGATGAATTACAAGAGTCAACCATAAAATGATCTTGAGGCAGAGTGGTCCAGAGGAATCTAAAATAACTACCTTCCATTCCACCCAAGAACAACAAAAATCTTAGGGAAGATATTTCCTTTCAATCTGTTTCTATAGGATTGAACAAGTGCTAATGGCTGGAGAGAAATTAAAGGAGCACAATGGCTCTTTTTCAACCTAGAAGGTTCTTTTACAAAATTTTAATAAACCAGAACTTTGTATGAAATAGAATGCCCTTCCCACCACTGGAGCCTAGGGCCCTTTGATTTGCATCAAAAGATTACTTAATGTTTTCCTGGGAACACAAGGAGGAAAGCCATGGAAACAGCAGTGGTAACAAGACTCAGCAGAGGAGAATGGCTGAACAAAAGAAGTTGCTGCAGTGGCTTGAACTCTTTAGCTGCGTGGCTTATTCAAGACACTCAAGGTTTGGGTGAGGGAAGGTGTCAGGCAATACAGGGAAGAACAACGCATTGAACCTCTGTGATAAACTAGCTGTCTGTTAAGGTCAAAACATAAAGTACAAGCAAAAAGATGAGGACACATTCAGAAAAATAAATAGCTGTGGATTTTGTTGGATAGAGTTCAGAGAAAAGAGGAGCACAACCTTTGATGGAACAACCTCCACAGGAAGTTGCCAAATCTGGGAAAGGGAAACAGAGAGAGGCTAACTCTCTCTGGAGAATGGAGTGATTAGCCTGGTGGCATCTTAGAGAGCTTATTCACCAGGGCCCTCCACAGAGAGGACCTGGCACAGACATGATACCTGGCAACATTAAGTTCCAGAAAACTCTAGCTCTTCCTCTGCTCATCTGTCTGTGTTCTGTTCCTGGTCACTGGGGGCCTGAATCTCCTCCTTGGAGGATCTGGAAGAGCTGGAAACCTGCCCTGAGCTTCCCCTGTCAATAGCAGACAGCAGAGGGCTGGACACTGCCTAACTATCTTTGAAAAACCTAAACATTCTTCTCTTACCCCACATGGCAGGTCAAAGGACTCATTCTAAAGTAGAGAAAAGAGGATGAGATTTGTAATTAGGGAATCTGGGTTTAATCTTGGCTTTTCTTAGATTGAATTCCTTGACAGTTTCAATAAATCGGGATTTTGTATGAAGTAAAATACACTTCTCATCAGCATGTAGTCTTACTTGAATGACCGTCTGGTCTACCTGGCAAATGTCTTCTCATTTGACAGTGGCTTAGAGCCACTATTCCTACATCTGTGACCTTTTCCTGGGCACTGAAAAACCTATTTTCTGACCTGCTTGCTGCTTAATGATTGAAACTGTCAGTATTCATTCTCTAAGAACGACCTTGCCCCCAGCCACATGGCAAGACTTGCCCCGTGCCTTCAACAAGACAGTCATATTAGGTAACAGCTCTATAAGGCAGGTTGTTAAACAAGAAACACATCATTTTGGAGTATCAAATTAGAAATAACCTAGCACTATTATTTTAAATTTAATCTCAAATTCTAGGCAGTTGCCAGAATATGCGTGCTGGATAGTATATAGATTTTTGGCAAGCAGTATTAAGCACTGACTTTGTGGCAGATGCCTCTTTTGTCCTGAATTACATCCCTTGGCCCATCTCTGATTTCATCCACAGTTTCAGTGGATAGTTCTGAATGAGCTCAAAAATGTCTCACCTCAAGTATACTCAGGGCTTTCCCTGATGTCATGGCAGCCTCCTTTGCCAGCACAAAAACACAGCCTGGAAGTGATGCAAGTCAGTGCTCCCTTATAGCCTTCAATCAAATAGGGGAAGAGGCCAGGGAATAAATAAATGCTCCAGGAGCCCACTACTCAGAAAATTCTAGGGCTCTTTTGTAGGTGAATCAGGAGATCCTGGCAGAATCGAAGCCTTGTTGCTCCCAGTTATGACTTTGCTAGTAAACTTCCTTTCTTGGGGTTGTGTTGTGTTGGCTTGAGGAAAGAGCGATGTATACAAAGCTGTTAGAGACCCAAAAGAGTGAATCTCCTGATCCTAGGGACCAAGAGGCTTCTGTTTCTGAAGTTCCAAACATCCTGTCATAATCTAAGGCTGCCATGAGATCACTTGTATTTGCCAGGGTAGGAAGGGGCTGTACAGACATATGTCAACTCTGGGAGCAGGGCCTTTTGTTCAAGGTGATGTTGTCTCTGTTTCATTGCCTTCTTAGTCTATGGTTGGCTCTTGGTGGGAATCATAAGACCTGAGAGAGCAAGGCAGCATAGGGGCAGGGTGCTGCTTTCTAAACTTCTGTTTTTAATAATGGGACACTTAGGTTAAGAAAAATAAAGCACATGAAATACCAACATAGAAAGTAGATAAGAGTAAAGCTGCTTTGATTGAATCCAGGGAATGTGTAATGTTCAGAGTTTGCACTGCTGTGTAGAAAACAGTGAGATCTGGTACAAATCCTGGGTACCATTTCCTTACTTTGAGGGTGTGAGAAAGTCAATTTACCTCCCTGAGCCTCAGTTTACACTTCTATAATTGGGCATAATCATATCTCCTCTTTCTGGAAAATCATGACATAATGCATGTAAAGCTCTTAGCATGACTTTTGAAACATAGCAGGAGTTTTAAAAATGGTAGCTTTTATTTATTATTATTTTATCATTTATTTATGTTTACTTATTAATGATCGTATCATTTATCATTGTATATATACAGATTATCATTATGTATTATTTATTTATTATCACTTATTATTATCAAATGATAAGTCAGTTTAGCCTTAGGCTATCAGAAATTAACTGAGCTTGGTAAGGGAGGACAACAGGGAGTCTACCAGTTAACTATGCCCCCAATAGGCTGCATAACAAACCATTCCAAGACCCAGTGGCTGAGATAGTAATTATTTATTTTCTACAGATCTGCAGTCAGCTGACCCTATGAGAACTCTGCTTCTAGTGTCTCCATCCTTCTCTCGGCACTAGCAGGTTGACTCGCCTGGGTCCAGTGGGCTAGCCTGGGCATATTATTTCTGTAGCACCAGCAGAGGCACAAGAAGGCAAGCCCAGTCACCCAAGGGAACTTTTAATCATGTCATGTTCACTACACTTCTATTTGTCCCAACAATTCACATGTCTGGACCCAAACTTGAGGATCAGTGAGATATACTCCTCTTCTGCACTGGGAGGGATTTCAAAGATACATGGCAAAGGGTATAAATACAGGATGGGGTAAATGTTCAGGCCATTAACACACTCTCAGCAAGCATCTGGATTTAGGATGCTGTAGAAAAAGGAGATCTCAGGTAGAAAGCCTGAGAAGGAGCAGACAGAGATGTTGGAAAGGAACCTGAATACTGTAGGGTCAGGGAAGCATCTGGAGAAGGGAGATTTAAGAAGTGTCTAGGGCTTCAGAGGGGACCCACAAGGTGAAGTGGGAGAAAATGTTTTGTCAAAGAGAAGGTTGTTAATGACTTGAGAGACTATCTAAACAGGCCACTCAGCTTTTTAATAGCCAGGCTGTGCTGACTGCCTTGCTCCTATTTAGAAGTGAATGGGAAGTGTTTGTTGTCTTGTTTTTACTTCATCAAAAGGGGACAAATAAAACTTTGGTGAATTACAATAGTATTTCTTTGTTAAGTATTTTTGTGTGCATTTTTAAATGCTTACATGTTTTTCTATGTAAACTAAGTGCAAGAAGAGAAAGATGCTAAGTAAACAGAAAGGAGAAAAGTGATATTTACTTCTTTAGGTTTGGTGGTTTGCTAGCTCATGCACGTCTCTGAAACAAAACTGTGCTCTGAAACCCAAGTTTAATTAAACTGAAAAAATTAAGAAAACACAATTGTTGATTAACTCAGTGAGAGAGCCCAGTACACACATCATGCCAAAAAGATATTACCCAGGACCGCGTGCACAAGTGGTGTGGTTGTAATCACAGAGCAAACATGTGTGGATTGTGAGGCTATGGTAATCAGAGTTGATCAAGGGAAAATTCTGTGATTTCATGCTCATGGTCTGCTAAATTAGAATTGCAGTTGGCAATTACGCAGCTACTTGTCTTTCCAGTTCCCAAGCTCTAAGAACTTTTTCCTGTTTTGATCTAGGACTGAGTACATCTGACTTGGGAATGAATGCATATCTGTTTATAGGCTTTTGTGGCTTTGCAGTTATAAAAAAAGTTAACTCCGTTTTGGCTTGATAAGAGAAGCCTTGATAAAACCTTGTTGGGGTTGGACCCCTGTTTTCTAATGTTTTCTTGAAGATTCCTTGAATTACCATGAAATTCCCATTTTTTCCCCATCTCAAGTGACTTGCACAACGTTTACCAGCCAAAGTGGATAGAAATTGCTCACCTGAATACAAATAAGTGAAAGAAAGTGAAATAGGAATGTAAACGGTACACAGGATAAAACACACACCACTTTGAATAACAAGAGAGTGTGCACGTTGGCTGGAGAACTCATAGTTTAGGGCACTAACTTTTGGCTAAGAGTGTCAGTAGGATCTATGTCATGTTAGCTCATTGGTTGAAAGCAGAGGACAATATTCAGATTGTGAGAAACAACAATGTACTCTAGAGGACTGAATTTTATATTATACACACAAAATATATAATGAAGTATGTGTATGTACATGTATATATAAATACATTTAAAAATGTATTCCTTTCTAAAACAGCCTATATTGTAAACTTTTTAAAGAAAGACATCACTTCAAAGACAAATAGCATTTTAACAAACCATCAGGGTAGATGCATATAGCTTTTCCCCCCCGAGGATACTGTACTTTTGCATTTTCATTGGCCTTTGCACTAATCCTAAATTCTTGACTGCTGTGCTGTCAGTTCAAGAGGAATGCTTACAGATAAGCTTGTAGAAACACACAGACGAGAAGCATTTTAAGTGGGGCAAGTGAGCTGGGTTGTAACAAATCTGGAGGAAAACAATGAAGAACAGACAGCCACACTTTATGGTTATGTGACTTGGAGGGAAGGAGATTTAAAGGGAAAGAGCAATGATCATGATTTTTTGATTTACATATGAAGTACCATGTGTGATGGTAAATGCAAAAGTATCTCTGTTTCTTTAAAAAATTTTTTTTTGTAATCATCTATTTTTGTTTACTTATTGGTTAAAAATGATCAGGTCAGAATGCTATTGGAGACAATATAAAATGAAAGCAATTAGCAAATATGCTGCAAAAACTCATTTAGATTCTTCTAATTCATTTAGCGTTAGACTCCTCTTTAGTGATAGAAGTCAAATGAGAATGAGAGTTTTTTCAGGGGCTAATGGTTGGAGAGTAATGGAAGGGAGTTTGGGAAGCAGTGAGTAACAGGTCCCCTTCCCAACCCCTTTATATTCCTGACTCTACCTCTATTGCCCAAAGTAGCTTATACCCCTAGCTTAACTAAGTGCTCGTTTTGAAATCCACACACTTCACTCTATTCTTTTACAAAACAGTCATTATAAACAGAGCTAGTAGACTTGATCCACTGAAGCTATTCACACCACTGCAATTTTCTTTTGCTTCTGGCACTTTGTCCCTGTCTTTGAGTGGCATCATCCAGGCACTTGTGGACCACGGTCTGAGGAGTTGGGCCAGCAGCCCCCAACTCTGGAACTGCAACAGCATCCCCTGCAGGGAACTTCCTTTTATGTCTTTGTTTTCCTTTGGTTTCAGAGTAAACTATTACTTTGAAAAATTCTAACTACACCTTAGTGGAATTAGGGAGTAAGGGTTCTGCGCTCTTAAGTCAGGAGAAGGTGATGGAATTCAGTGCAAGGGCTGGGAGCCGGCTGTTCAGGTTCCTGGCTTAGAGGAGGGAGGCTGGGATGCACAGGGGAGCAGAACCTGGCAGGGAGGGGGCCCCAAACAGGGCGAGACGAGTGTCCTGACCTGTTCCCCTCCTGGTTGGTATGTGAACGATGACCATTTAACATGTTTTTGTTTTTTTCTTTTTAAAAAATGTTTCTTCAGATCTCTTTCCTGGTTTGCATGTAAAAATAAGGCATATCGTGATATTTCTGTATTGGAGCAGATTCATTCAGGTTGAGGTACGTTGCAGTTACTTTAGGGAGAATCTTATTTACAGTGTTGTATGTTAGAACTCTTTATCCATTCTGTATCTATGCTTCTCTTCATGTTCGTTGACAAAGTACGATATTTAAAAAGTTTAAAACACAATTTTCATAAAAATGTGTAGTGAGAAACGAAAAGATTTAACTAATTAATGAGGGTATAAGCAGGACAACAAAGCAGACACAAAGGCAGGTATGAGAAACTAATATCTATATGATATCTATATTGATATTGATATTGATATATCTATATCTATAACATACATACATATGTAGTGATTAGGGAAAAAAGATCCTTGAGATGGGATCACACAAAGTTAATACAAAAGTGGTGAATATCTTTCAGGGTAATAAGCTATAAATTCTACCAGACAGAGATGGTCATTTATCAGTCCTAAAAATTCACATCTAACTTTACCCGGACTGTGACTTTATCATGGTAAATGGGAAGTCAAAGTTACATGCCATATCCCGAGGCTGGCAAACAGACTGTGGGTTGTTCTGTGTAGCCAGGATCACAGCCACACCTGTTCATTTGGCGTTGCTTGTGGCTGGTTTCTCAGTACCCTGCACATTGTGTAGTTGCAATAGAGACCATATGGCTTGCAAAACTGAAAACATTCACTATTTGGCCCTTTAAAGAAAAAGTTTGGTGACCCCTGGTTTAGAGACTGAGTCAAATGACCTTTACATAAGCTTGTTAGAAAATGCTCTGGAATGATCCTAAGGCCTTGTTTTCAAGTTACGGGTAATTTTTCTTAACTATATTATGCACATGTACATAGATGTGTGTTTTACCTTAAAAAAAAAAAAAGCTAAACTATTAGTGTATGAATTTTCAAAATGAAGAGAACTGAATAGAGTACCGATTAATTCCTGTTACTCTTCAGCCTTGACTGGCTTCTGGAAACAGTCCCTGACTTCGAGTCCCACTCTGTCCCCCACCCAGCTTTGTCCCGCAGGCCAGGCCAGGCACCCTGCTCAGACCCTGTGTTTATGTCTGTCTTAACACAATCACTCTTCATAGTTTATGTGTGTGCCCCTCAGAACTGACTATATGACTTGTGGGACCCAGTGGAAAATGAGAATGCTGGGCTCTTGCTTAAAATATATTAAGAATTTCAAGATAATAGAGCATTAAATGGAGTACAGTGTGCTGCTGCCCAGGCTGCACACTATGAGCTGCCCTGGCCCCACTACTGGAATTTGATCTCCCCGCCATGTTTTCTTTTGCATCCTAAGAACACAGACTATCTAGTATGCACTGGACAAAAATATGTGTAGAATGTTATTCATTATTCAATGGGTTTTGTAAAAAAGTGACTGCTTTGATGATTTCATTTTTGAAAATTCCATTGATTTATGAGAACGCATCTATTGCATAAAATATTTAAAAGCACATCTTTAAATGTAAGAGCAGGTTATATATTGTGCTTAGTATATTATTACATGTGAATGGTCAGGTTTTTTTTTTTATTCTGCTCCTCAGACTCAATAATTTAAACTGTTCTGTCTTCACGTTGGCCTGCTTCTTCCTCCACCTGTGCACATCTCTTGTTGAACCCTCTACTGGCTATTGCTCTTCTGGGTGAGGCAGGATCTTTGTCCCCTGCTAATGCTTCTGGTCCTATCTCTTGTGTCCTCATATGCCATGTTCTTCTGAGTCCTTTCGTTGGATACAGTCACTTCTTCTGGGCCCTTGGGCCTGGCCCTGTTAATTTTGCTGCCCATGCACATCATAGGCTTCCTGCTTCCTCCCATGATTCTGCTAGAAGCTACCCCTCCTATTGGTACAGATGCCTCAAGCTTCCCAATCAGATGATGTTCTGTGGGGAGGTGGGATATAAGACTCAAGTTTCTGATGTCAAATTTGTTAGAGGAGTATCAGAGTTGTGTGCCTCATGTCTCAATATCTTAGAGTGCTTTGTGGAGTGCATTTGCAGTGTTAATTTTTTTTTTTTTTTTACTTTCCCTCCTTACCCACACATTCTCACGTACCCACATAAAATTAACATACAGATTACAATTTGGAGACTCATCTTTGTAACCCAATGCTAGGCTTTTCTGCCAGTTCAAGGTTGTCTCAAGTTCCATTTTTAAGATTCTTTTCCCATAAAACTTTTTAGGCCCTCATAGAATAGACTTTTCTGGAAAGACATGCCTTGCTGGTTTATCAGACAGGCTCAGACAGTTCTCACCCAACACAAAACATGCTGATTATCCCCACCTTGTCGCCACATCCACCTCAGCTTCCTGAATATCTAAGGACATACCTGTTTCCCTTAATTTCCATTGAACTTTATTCAGACCATCTGGGAGAATCAATGACTCATTTAGTAGAGTGGAGAGCCTATTTGTATTGTAATTAACCAAACATTTAGTATTCAAGGTTTTATGTGGTTGCCATGTTTGCTCAGAATCCATATTTAGGAACATAATATAGCAGTGTATGCATACTTGTCATGTCCTGACGGGTCATATTGGCCAGAATAAGAGGAAACAGGAGATCATGTTTAGGCAAAGATTTGGTTCCAGGCCAGCACCCACACAGTTGCAAGAAAAATCATCCCATAAATAAGTACAAATAGGTTGTAAGTTTTAAACCATGATAATTAATCCACACATTTTACGTTTAAAAAACAAAAAAATACCTCATGTCAAAAAATAAACTTAAGCTAAACCTTCCGACAGGCTTGTAAAAAAGATTTTTGAAAAGTTAATTCCATCTTAAAGCCAACACTGCTAACAGTATTTATACAGTATATATCATGTGCCAGTCACTTTTAAGCATACTGCAAGTATAAACTAATTGAACCCACAGAACCACCCTATTATGTAGGTTCTTAAGGTATGGTTCTCTAGGTCACATCTAGACAGTGCTCTTCTGCTCTTTTGCAAATATGCAATCCTATTTAGAGAAATGAGCCATGACATTTTATTTTCCATTAAAATATGTGTGTAATTTCAAAATACGTCTGTAGGTCAGCATGATTTTATCTATCAGAAATCAGCACATTAATGCAGTATTTCTCTAATCATAATTGTCAAACTAGTTGATTATTTACACAATAGTTCTCATAAGTGTTTTAGGAGATTTAAACGGTTTTAAAAAGCAATTTTATATTTGTGTCAGAGAAGAGCAAATATAAGGACAATGTATCATTTTGTCAGATCAACTGATCTAATGGAGACAGTTGACATCAATTAAATACACAATTGGAAAGAATGCAGAACACAGTGACTCTAAATTAGTTGACCTCTCCAAAACTAGTCATGTATATTGGACAGTTGAAAGTCAATAGCTGTCCCATATAGCCATACATTATTCATACATGTCATTCATTTTATATAGTTAGTGACATGTCTGGATTTTCTGGTTTGCTAACCATTCTGCCCTCTTAAATTGACCCCCAATTGTGAAACCACATGTCCTGATTTTTGATTCAGAAGCTGGGGTCACTATGTGATAGAACAAGTATCTATAAACATTGTTGGGCATGAGGATAATTGAGACAAACTAGATTTTTTCCCCCCAGTAATCAATAATCTGTACTAATTTTTCTAAAAACATGAATCAAAATTCTCTTTTGCAGCCTAAGCTACAATATAGAAAATATTTAGAGCCAGTGTTTCTGAAGTAGAACCCTAAAGAGTGCCAGAACATCCTCTCTGATGAGGATAGATGAACAATGGTGATAAAAGATAAGCAGTTACTGCTTCAAGCAGTTACTGCAACGTGTATGAAGCTGCTTTTATTTTTAAAAGAAAATTTGGTTCTTTTTGCAGATTTAATTCTTATCTTTTATCATCTTTTTGAAGGGCAAATATCTTTGGTAATTCCACAAGTATGCCTTCTGTAAAATGAAAAATTAAAGTGTCACAAAAACAAAAACGAACACAGGACCACATGCATACTAGAAGCCATTAGACACGTTCATTTTTGTCTCTGTTGACCCGGTAAACCTCATATTATAAATACAATTTTACCTTTTTATGTATTATCAAGAGTACAAAGTAAATGTTGGGTGTAGGGGAAACGGGTTGGAGGTGGGTTTGAATTCTGACTCCACCAAATCATCAGGCTTGTCACCTGTGTGTTGCTGAACAACACACATGTAGCTGAGAGGAGGAAAGATAGGAACCAGGAGCACCCTCTTGAGCACTGTTCCTTTAATGCCTTTTCAAGAATTCTAAGATAACAGGTGGAGGTGGTGGTCATTGCTAAGTCCTGACATAATCCTTGCTTTTGGAAGTGGGGAAACTATGAACCATGTGGAGAACGACATTAAAACAAATGCCAAACACTTCAAAAGCACCAGGTACCGGCGTAAGTGCCTTACATCTATCTCCTCATCCCTGAAACAAGCTACTAAGGAAGGAACTATTTTCATCACCTTTAATTTGCAGACCAGGAAATGGCAACATGTGAGGCAAAGTAACTTGCCTGAGGCAATGCAGCTCCCCTGCCCAAGCTGGGATTTGAACACAGGGAAGTCTAACAGACTGTCTATGATAAACCTCAAACCATGAATTTTCCCCATAGTAAGTAACCAAAGGGTGAAGCTTCTCTGGGCTTCCTTGCCCAGGGTACAGGCCCCAGAGCACTTTCTTATAGGTAAGCCAGGAGCATGGACAGCAGCCATGACAATTGTTAGAGCGACCGAATGAGAGGTTGTCTATTGGATCTGCACAGTGTTGCTGCTCAGTGAAAAAGGGAAACACGTTCTTGAGCTAGCATGAGATACCTAAGAAGATGTAAAAGAAAGTTCATGAGTTGAATACATTCTGTAGCAAAACCAGAAGTTTCTAAATCTAGAATTTGTTTGTCTCATTAAACTATGGCTATCTTATTTTATTCTCCTTGGTAGAAATTACTTTATGATTTTTATGATCCCGAAAGTAAAAATTGTACATTGTAAAAAAAAAAATGTTAATAATCATAATGAATAAGAAGAAAGTGAAAAATTCCCTGTAATTCTACCACCGAGGGAAAATGTCTGTGAAAACTTCTCTGTGCATGTCTAGGCATATAGGTATATGCATATCTAGATGGAAGTTTGGAGGGAAAATAATCAGGCACACAAATCCTGTTTACCTGCATTTTTCTCTTAATATGTGGACATTTTCGCATGTTGGTAGATTTAGTTCTACATCTTCATTTTTAATCATTACAAAGTGCTTCATTCTGTGTATGTTTCACAGTTTATTAAAAATTTCACAACTGAACAACACTTAGATTATTTGATTTATTGCCATTATAAAGAAGCCTGGGATGATTAATGGTACATCTATGTACTTCTGTTTGATCATTTCCTTAGAATAAGTTCCTGGAAATGAAATTCTTTCATCAGAGAGTATGTTCATTTTTCAGGACTTTAATGTATTATGTCAATTTCCATCTCCCTTCTTCCTTCCCCCAACCCCCTGAAAATTGTACTTAAAAAAAAATCTCATCAGCCTAGTAAGAGAGTGTTTATTTCCCCAAACACTTATCAATAGTGGGTTCAATAATAGTGCATATTCACTTGAATTTTGCCAATTGTGATAAATAAAAATGAAATAAAATAAAACAATAAATACCCTTGCTTTAACTTGCATTTCCCTGTTTTATACTAAAGTTGCACTTTTCTTAGGTCTGTTTACTAGTCACTTGTATTTCTTTCTCTGGGAAGTGACTGATCAGGCCCCTTTTTCATTTTACTTTTATTTTTGGCTACAAGTGCTTTCTATATATTAAGAATTTACATTCATTACCATAGATGTTAAAACTGTTTTTCCTATTTGTTTTTGACCTCATATATTATTTTTCTAAGCATACAACCACTTAGAGTATGTCAGCCTTTCCCATTGGGTTATGCATTTGATCTCAAGCTTCTGAAGATCTTCTCCACATTAAGATTAAAAAGCATTTACTTCTATTAATTTTACTTTAACACTTTTAATCTACCTGAAATTTATTTAGTATAAATGTAAAGGCTGATCTAGCTAGTCTAATTATTTTTTCACTAATTGATCCATGTTTTCTTGTGCTTTGGAAATATTTTTAGCAGTTTAGAAAAACCAAGATGTACTTTTTGGGTAAAAATGAAGTCAAGGACCATTCATAGCCTATGAACCACATGCTGTTTTTCCATTAGCAGTGATGAATTCCTGAACTGTCCATCCTGTCAGCTTTGTCACCAATGCCACCTTTCCCCAAGATCTGGAAAAGTTTTCTTCTTTGACTAAAGCCTTGATTTTGGCCTGAGGAATATCATGCTCCATCTAACAATTAAATCGACAAGTCCTTGGCACCAGTGAAAAAAAATGAAGAGAGAAAAAAGCCTTTCTTCTGAGTCTCATAGAAATGAAGTGACATAAATAAAAATTGACCTGGACATGTGTTGAAAAGCCTTTTAGGCAGGAGAGCCAACCGGAGGATGGAGAGCGTTGGAGGCCGCCTTTGTGTGCCGCTTCGGGCCCACACTCCATGAACTGTCATGGCATCACGTTGGGTGGATCTCAGCTTGCCGCACAGCCTGTATAAAGTTCAGGATGTCTGGAAATGTTAACTTGGAAGGAGATCACACGAACCAGTGTCTGATGTAATAGAGTGGACAATACAACACTCATCAGGAAATTCTCTCATATCTAGCTGACTTATGCTCATTGAATTTAGTTGGGTACCCTCTGATAACTGGTGCCTGCGGCTTGTTCTTCTCTGTACTGCCGACCGTAAGGTATCAGACATTGCCCTCTAAGCATCTTATCTTGCACGAAAGAGCCTTTTTAAAAAAAAATTTTGAAAAAGTGACCACATGATCTGAACTGATTATAAAAATTAACATGAGAAGGACAAACAGGATGTGGCATCAGATTTTCCAGAGGTCCGGACAAAATCTTTTCTTTCTTTTCAAATCAGAGGATAATTGAAAACAGAATGTGCCATATTTTTTTCTTGTCTCTGTTTAAAATAGAACTTGTTGATTCAATAAATTCTGTTCTAAATTCTATTTGAGAAAGAATGCATATTTATCTATACCTGGTATTCACTTATGCAGCTATTCATTCAATGTTTATTGGACATATATTAAAGGAGTGAAACTAGCATTTGAGTTTTTGCAAGGTACCGTGCTAGGTGCTTTTAAGATACTTCCTCATTTAATCTACATAAGAATTTTGTGAAAGAGGTATTACTAGACTCATATGACATGTGAAGAATTTAAGGCCCAGAAAGGTTAAGTGCCTTATCCAAGGACACTCGGTAGGCATATATTGGACCTGGGGTTTATGCGTTTATCTCTCAGAGTTCATGGCCCATTTGTTCTTCCTAGACAGGCAGTGATTCTTCTTCCTTTAAAAATTACCTTCTTATTTCTCTCTACTTTAATTGCTTTATTTTGGGGGAACATGGCCTATGTGATATCTAGTATTTTTTGGATTCGTTGTGGCCTCCTCTGTGACTTAGTCTATTTCTATAAATATTCCATGTTTACTTGAAGAGATTATATATTCTCTGCTAGTGCAGGCTTACATAAATCCATTAGATCAAGCTTATCAACTCGGTTGTTTAAATCTTCTATATCTTCACTAACCTGTCATCTGCTTGTTTTACCAATTTCTGCTAGATGATATTAATATCATCACCATGATTATATATTTGTCAAATTCTTTTGGTCATTCTGTTAGTTTTGTTATATCTGGCTCTGCTGTTGTGTACAAATTCATGATTTTTATATTTTCCTGATAGATAGTTCAAATCATATTATGTAGGGCTTCAAATTATCTCTCTTAATGCTTTTCCCCTTAGCATCTATTTACCTAACTAAATATTGGTATATCAGCTTTGTTATGGCTAGATATTTGCCTGATATCTCTATCATCATCATCTATCATCTATCATCATCATCTATTACCTATTTATCTATCATTCTATCATCTATCTATCATCTATTCTATCTATCATTCATCTATATGGAAAATGAGGTTATCAAAAGAAAAACATGTTATTTATTATATTTATGTATTTTATAACTATAATATATGTATTTCTTTTGATCACTTCATTTTATGCCTTTCTGTGTAATTTTGTCTTAGTTATGCTTTTTGTAACCAGAACAGATGTTTTATGTTTAATGTATTCAGACAAATGCTGTTTTTTAATAGCGAGTTTCACTGTGAACATGGCTGAGGCTGAACTTATTCTTTGCTACCTTATTTCCTATAAGATGGTGCTCTTTCACATTTTTTCTTTGTTCCTTCTCTGCATTTTGATGTACTGATAAACTTTCTTATATTCCTTTTGACTCCTCTGCTGGTTTGGAAGCTAAAGAATGCATTTCCTTTCTTTTAATGGTTACTTTAAAAATTTTAACACACATATTTAACAATATAGCTATGTAACAATATGGAAGGTTTTGTTGTATTTCTCTCCCCTTGCCAGAGGAGACATGTACCTCTATGTGCTGGAACAACTCAGTGAATGCCAACTCATCTTGTTGTTTTGTCTAGAGTTTTGGTTTTACCTTTTGTATCATTTCTATCCATGCGTCTATATACATGTCCACCTTTTGGTTCACCTCTCTGTTTATCTGTTGCTTTTTCTCTCCCTGCTTCTGGCCCAGTCCTTTGCCATGGCTCCATCTCTTCTCATCAGTTTGTATATTTCTCTTCTGTTTCTGGTCCATAGACCTGTTTGTCTTGTTTTGGAGTCTGGCTGTGACTTTTTTACTTTACTTAAAAAAAAAAAAAAAATCTACCACTGTCATGCATGAGGAGTAGCAGAGGTGTGCCAAAACTGGAAGTTACAGAGCTGTCCTGCCTGGAATTCTCTAGTATAATTCTTGACATATCCCAAATAGTCCATTTTGGTCTTAGGAGAGAACTTCTGATTAAACAGTGCAAGTCTTTTGTTGTTATTTGTTTTTCTTATATGAGTCCTAATTCTACAGTCTTTCATTTTTTACCTATGACTAAAGGCTACTTACTATCAAAGTAGTCCTTCTCACACACCACACCTTTGTAAAAATGACACTATGCCCAGGAACACAGCTTGCAAGCGCAGGGCAGATTGTGTTTCAGCCTCTGCTCACCTGTTCGGCAGGTACTTTTGTGCAGCGCTTAATCTGAATCCCCCATACAGTGGCTCTGCGACTAAGTGAATTATTAAGGGTTATTAATAGCTGGTGCTTATAAACTACAATCCACATGTTAGAACTTACTGACAGTACTTTCAGAACAAAAAGCCTGGTTGCTATGCATCAATGCAGACTTTTTCCTTTTTCTATGCATGCACTGATTATCAGAATTCTCTGGCACTTGGGCCGGGTCAGAGAAGTTCAATATTTCTTACACTAGATATATTTGCAGGACTCTGGAGGAAGCCTAGATCTTTTTTCATAACTTTTGTCCTTTTATGTTATACTCTAAATGTGAACCTAGGTGGAAGTAACAAAACAACCTCAATATTTTAATAGAAGCTAATAATAAAAATCAAGAGAATCATAGACCATAATAGATATTAACATAAGTGTGCTTGTAAGTATCTAACATTGGGCTTCTGAGAAGAAAAAGGCTTGATTTGTAGTATTTGCCAATTTCTGTAGTGTAAATACTTCCACTATGGCATATTTCAAGTTATCCCTGCATTGGTATCACTGAACAT
This sequence comes from Eonycteris spelaea, assembly GCA_003508835.1. Taxonomy (NCBI): domain Eukaryota; kingdom Metazoa; phylum Chordata; class Mammalia; order Chiroptera; family Pteropodidae; genus Eonycteris; species Eonycteris spelaea. The sequence goes on along the minus strand of PUFA01000087.1, from coordinate 2,257,369 downwards.
GGAGTTGAGAACAGACACACATAAAATCGTCTCCAGCACACCCTGGATCTCATTCATTGTATGAGTATCACATACAGTAGAACACTGATATTTGCATTCTAATTATTAGTGATCATTTTGAAACGGAATGTTCAAAGTTTAAAGAATAACCAGACTAAAAAATGTATCCAGCAGGCAAACGATAACCACAAACCTGAAATCTTACACTGAGTGTTGACTAGTGTCAGACAGTCAACAGCTGCAGGAGAGAGCAGACCTGAGGGGCACATGACAAAGCCTGTCTGTAAATTCATTTATCTGCAACCTATAAAGGTATGAGGTTCCTACTCTAGGAATGATTTGAAGAGGGTATTTGACTTTTTTTTTTTTAATTGTAAGGTTCTCAAAGACATTATCGTGGTACTTGTATGTTTTCTATCTTTCCATTGCACAGTGTCCTTCCATTGGAATTTTGGTTATCTCCCTTTGATGATTTTACCTCCATATGGTATTGGTTTGCCTTTTAAGAACTGGTCTATCAGTGGAAGTATATTGCATTCTTATGGCTCACGTATTTAGTATCACACTCAGGCTTGTAATCTTGTATAGTACTTTGGATTTCATCACTATCTTAACATATCGATGTATTCTTTTTTTGAGTTATGATGGAATGATAAACCACTTTTTTAAAATTTAGAATGTCATAACATTTTTCTCAACATGACGTTGATGTTGTTAACAGTATTTTGTGTTACCTAACAAAGTGGCAGACTTGTAACACATCATTTACTTCACTGAGTTTTACGTTTCTAGCAAAACCTGGAGAAAGATAAATGTGAAATCCTTTCCTCCACCCCTGCTTGCCTTTGTAATGTTTTGCTCTTTATGTGAAAGAATTAGGTAACTGGTAGGCATGTATTTAACTGAATATGTTTGGGAACTCAGCTATTACAGTTTATCTTGAATATTTTAATAATTGCTTTGCATAACCTCTTTCCTCCACTCCTTCCTTTTGTAACAGGTTTGCACAGTGACTACCCTGGAGTGTTTTATTTTTTCCCCTGTGCCGTAATGTTCCAAACTGAATTATGCTAAAAATATAAATATAGAATTTGCCTTCACGCAAAGGTAAATCAATTCCTAGTAGCAATGTTTTTGTCTAGTGTTCAATATTGACAAATGACACACATGTTTATTGATTCCATATACCACATTCCATAGAATACACATACTGGAACAAACATCAGAATCCAAGTCAACATTTTCCCAAATGATGGTCCACAAAACATTATCTAGAGGCGTAAACAGCTCTAGAAAGAAAAAAAGTGTTCAGTGGTCATATAAGTTTGGAAAATGCTGCATACTCTATCAGTAGTCTGGTAGTTTAAAAAAAAAACCACTAACAAAATTATGCAAATACACCATTTATTTAACCCAATGTTTACCAAATATTTTGGTAAAAACCCTTTGAAAGGATGTCCTGTGGAATATGAATTTGGAAAATTTGTTCTAAATCCATTAACTAATGATGACCATATGTAGACTCTTGTAGGTTTTACTGCTGTATTCATCACAGGAATGCATAGCATTCACTGTTTAAGCAACAGACCCTAAATGAAAAACATAAAACAAAATTCATTATAAGACTGAATAAAATTATTCTTAGATTTATCCATTACACTTTGGCAAATGCAGTTGGACATGAATATGACTATGTTTCACTAAATAAAAATTGAGAGCACTTTTGTCTCTTGTGAAACATTTCACACATATGTCAGAGGAGAAAGTTTTGCTTATGTATTTGTTTTATAATTGGTAAGAAATATGGCAATCTTCTAGCCAAGTCTTGCCTTGTTATTGTATATTATTGCTTATTAATGATGTTGCTAGCATTGCAATTTTGATATGCATCTACATAGTGTTTTAGAGAAGACCTGGCTGAGCAATTATAGGTTGTGAATAAACACTTCACAACGCTAGAAACATCTTATCAAAGGGCCGAAATACCCTGGGAACTAAAGCACCTTTATGATCCTTATTTGGAGAAAAATTAAATTAAGAGATTGCATCCATAGAATACGCAAAGCTAGAGAAATATCACTTAAGCGAATTTAATGTTAAAGCAAAATATGTTATTTTTTTTTGATAATGTAAGTAAGTGGAAAAAATCCAGCTATAATAATAACACCTAAATACAAACAATGCCAATATTTTTTTCTCTGTGCATTAGTTGTGTTTGTTTTGTTTTTAAACAGAATATAGAAGCATATTTCCTGTGAAGGTAATAAAGCTTTAACTTCAGTCCTTCATTTGCAAAAAAAGACCCCCTCTGAGGTCTGGGGAGCCCTTGTAATATGATAACATAGGCACATGTTTTTGAAAACTTTGCAAAACTAAGATCAACTGAAAGTCTTAAGACTGCTGCCTTTTTCTACTCAGACTTCTATCCATCATGCTTTCTCTAATATCAGATGGTGATGAAGTAGCAGCAGGGATTTTAGGGGTCTGGCTAAGGGAAGTCGAACTGTTGATGCATTGAGTGGGGGTTAGACGATATATGTATAAATGGTTCACAGTCACTTCTGTAGAAGTGACTTCCAGAAATATCTTCTCTGCTGCCCGATCTAATAATTTGACCCAATGTTGAAGCTGTAATGTAATATGCATGTGTCCTGTGGTGCCTGGCATAAGAACTGTGTGAGTAGTGGAAGCGAAACAAAGTTTGATATTTTGGGAGCCAAAAGTTAGTGTGTGGTAAAATCTCCCAATCAACAGACATGAAAAATTGTAAGTACATGATTAAATTCTGATGCCTAATGCAAAGGACATGGTCTCCTTCCAGAGATATACTCACTAATATAGCTCATATACTTACAAACAAACCAGAATTATAATTTCACTGAATTCGTAACTCAAAATTCTGCTATTTTCACTTAAAAAATCATATCACTAGTATTTTCCATATTAAAATTATCTTTGTAATTATCTTAAATACTGCCATATAGTCAATTCAACTGACATCAACTCAATGTCCTTCATTAATATCCTATTATGTTCAATGAACTACACTCTAATACATACTTCTGGGTCAGCTATAAGGGAACTTTCTTAGAGCACCCCCTCAGTTTAAATGATTCCTTTTCCTAGGTTACCTTTCTTTTATGTTTCTTCCTGCTGAATGATTACTTTCTTTTAAGATCTAGCTCCTCTCTCATCATTTTTTTCCCACTAAGCCTTCCCTGGCTTCATGAATAATTACTGTTCCCATAGCACTAGGGGTTTCCCATAATGTATATCTGTGCTTGACCTTGTGTGGGATGATGGTTTTCATTTACCCATGTCTTTCACTTCAGTCTGACATGAAGGAAAATCACTTCTCTTGCTTTTCATTACATTGATAATGCTGCCTGAAAATCGGATTATAATAAAATTTTATTGAAAGAGGAGGGGAAGTACAAGTGTAAATATAAATACTCAGTTCAACGACATTAAAAGGCAACCTGTTTAAAAAAATTAGACACATTTGTAAGGTACCTTGTTTTTATTTGGAAAAAAATTATTTAACAAATTGTTTTTATTCTATAGTGATTTTGAAGCATTTTAGAAGAAATATACAATAAAAGAGTAAACCATGCATTTAAAAAACAAAAATTAATGGTTATATTAGGTAGATTATATTAGGTTAGATTTGGTTACAAGTGTCTAATATTTGTCTAAGCCACATATTGATGGCTTGGACAAGACAGAAGTTTATCTTTTTCTCACCTAAGTTCAGGCAGGTAGTCTAGGCCTAATATGACATCTCATGTCATTGATTTGAGCTCTTTCTTTCTTACTGCTTTACACCTGTGTGGCTTCCATTCCCAAGGTCATCTCGTGGGTCCGAAATGGCTGCACCACCTCCAATCACTATATCTCCATTCCATTCCTATAAGTGCACTTGCCAAAATTTGTTGACGTTTCTCCCAGTTGCGTTTCATTGACTAGAATTCAAGTATATAGCCACAATCAGCTATAATAAAAGCTAAAAATAATAGTTTTATTCTAGAGGTCGAATTAAAATTTGGGATTCTATTACTGAAGAGAAAGGGGAGAGTGAATATTGGTAATAACTAATAATCTGCCACAGGAGGTAAGGGAACAAAAATGAATTTTCTATTGCATATATTATTTTATTTGCTCCTCATAGCAGATCTACAAGGTTGTGTATATTTCCTCTATTGTACAGATGAGCAAACCAGGTCTTAAATCAGTTAAGTAACTTGTCCAAGGCCACATAAATATTCGATGATAAAAACAGGAGCCAAAAACAATTGTTTGATTCTAGAGCTCATGCCTTTGTCAACAAATTACTTTTCCTTAAGTAATGTCTAGATTAACACTGGGAATAATTTTTTTAAATTTATTCACTCTACTAATAAATCAACTCTCATGACACCCATACAAATTTTTGTGTGCTTGTCTCAATGAGCCAGTTAGGTAGCAATAAGTTTATAGCATCAGTATTTTATATGCAACCTCTTTATGAATAAAAACAAATATTTTAGAATGCTTTTGAAAAAGTGAAGAGTATGAAGTTAAATTTTTTGGGTTTTGATGGAATCCATTTTGGACAGTCATTTCTCTATCGTTTTTAATCAACTTTCGCCCATTGTACAGCTTTGGAAGTTATATATTTTACTTTTATTTTTTAATGATTATCTTTAAAAGATTTATCTATATTCTTCACTTAGAAGTCTAAGATTAATCAATATTTCAATCTTTAAGGATACAAAAATCTATGATATTTTAAGCTCTCCTTTCAATATTCCAAGTGATTTTTGTCTTGTATTTTTTAGTTCCACCTGCAATTATTATCATTATTAGTTAGAATGAATAATATATCTCATATATATATATATATATAATTTTAAATCAAGAATGCTTCTTGTATCCCCATTTATTCTCAGTTCAATTTCTTTTTTGCTGACTTTTTTTTAGTAATCTTGCATTCTAGGTCTGTGAGTAGTGAATTCCTTCCGTCTTTATAGTTCTGAAAATGTTATTGTTTCCTCTTCTCTCTCGACTGACAGAACCGTAGTTTGATAAGTATTTTTCTTTAGCTCTTATATTACTCAACTGTTTTCTTTTATCTATAATTGCTGATGAGAACCCTGAAGTCAGTCTGATTTTTTTAATATTATTTTTTCTTTTTGGAAGCTTCCAAGATTTAATGTTTAAGTTCTGTGATTTTACTATGACATGTTTACATGTGGATTTGTGTTTGTTTACCCTGTTTGGGGTTTGCACTGCATTAATTTTTTTTATTTCACTTTATAAATTAATAGACTTTATCTTCTAGAGCAGTTTTAGGTTCACAGAAAAATCGAGCAGTTTCCTCTATTATTATTAGTGTCTTGTATTAGAGAGGTACATTTGTTACAATAGATGAACCACTATTGATACATCATTATTAACTAAAGTCCATAATTTACATTAGTGTTCACTCTTTGTGTTGTATATTCTGTGGGTTTTTATAAATGTATAATGTCATGTATCTACCGTTATAGTATTATACAGAATGATTTCACTGCTCTAAAAATCCTCTGTGTTCCGTTTATTCATCTTTCCCGCCAACCCCTGACAACTGCTAATGTCTTATCATCCTCTATAGTTTTATCTTTTCCAGGATGTCATTTAGTTGGAATCATATGATCTGTAGCCTTTTTAGATTTTTTTTTCACTTAGCAATATGTATTTAAGCTTCTTTCATGCCTTTTCACAGCTTAATAACTCATATCTTTTTAGTACTGGATAATATTCCATTGTAAGGATGTGTCACGGTTTGTTTTTCCATTTATCTATTGAAGGACGTCTTGGTTGCTCCAAAGTTTTGGCACTTATAACTATAGCCATTATACATATTTGTCTTCAAGTTTTGTGTGGACATAAGTTTTCTACTAATTTGGGTAAATGCATAACAGTACAGTTGCTGGATTGTGTAGTAAGATTATGCTTACTTAGCTCTGTAAAAAAATGCTAAACTGTCTTCCAAAGTGATTGTACCATTTTGCATTATCAGCAGCAATGAATATCATCAGCTTTTGGATTTTAGCCATTCTAATAGGTATATAGGTGTATCTCATTGTTGTTTTAATTTACAGTTCCCTGATGACAGATAATAATGAGCTTGTTTTCAAATGCTTATTTGCCATCTGTATATCTTCTTTTGTGAGATGTTCAGATTTTTTTTTTGTTATTTTTAAATTGGGTTGTTTGTATTTTTATTGTTGAATTTTAAGAGTTCCTTGTCTATCTTAGATACAAGTCCTTTATCAGATATGTTTTTGCAAATGCTTTTACCCTGTCCATGGCTTGTCTTTTGATTCTCTTAAAGTGTCTTTTGAAAATCAATTGTTTTTAATTTTAATATCTTATTTATCAATTGTTTTCTTTCATGAACTGTGCTTTTGATGTTGTATGTAAACACTCATCACCAAATCCGAGGTCACCTAGATTTTTCTCTATGTTTTCTTCTAGAAGTTTTTAGTATTATGTTTCATATTTAGGTTTATGATTCATTTTGAGTCAGTCTTGTGAAAGGTGTAAGGTCTGTGTTTAACTTTTTTTTTTTTGCATACAGACATCCTGTCATTCCAGTACCATTTGTTGAAAAGATTATCTTTTCCCTCATTGAATTTTAGCTCCTTTGGCAAAATCAGCTGACTATATTGGTGGGGTGTATTTCTAGACTCTCTATTCTGATCCATTCACCTATGCATATATTCTTTCATCAATAACGACATTGTCTTAGTTGCTGTAGCTTTATAGTACATCTTGAAGTTGGATAGTGGCAGTCTTTTGAATTCTTCTTGGTTAGTATTTTGTTGTCTTTTCTGGGTCTTTTGCCTTTCTATATAAACTTTAAAATCTGTTTGTGATATTCATAAAGTACCTGGCTGAGAATGATTGAAATTGCATTGAAATTACAAATCAAGTTGGGAAAAACTGATATATTAAGTTTTCAATTAAAGACAGTATTTCTCCTTTATTTAAATCTTTGATTTTTTTTGATCAAAGTATTTTAATTTTAATTTTCTGTTTATAGATCCTGAACATTTTTTGTTAGATTTATACCTACAAAACACAGTCATACAATCTATGGACAAGGACATCTTTATTTCTTCCTTCCCAACCTGTAGACCTTTTCTTTTCTTTTCTTGTCTCTTGTACAAGCTAAGACTTCTAGTATAATGTTGAGAGAGAGTGGTGAGAGGGGAAATTTTTGCTTTGTTTTCCATCTTAGGGGAAAAGCATCAGTTGCTTACCATTGAATATGATATTAGATGTATATTTTTGTAGATTTTGGTTAAGATAGCTCTACTTTATTACTAGCTTGTTAAGAATTTTTATCATGAATGGGTGTTGGATTTTGTCAAATCTCTTTTCTGCATCAATTCATATGATAATATGATTTTTTCTTTAGCCTGTCGATGTGGTACATGCCATCAAATGATTTTTCTGTTGAATCAATGTTGCATACGTGGAATAAATCTCACTTGCTCATTGTGTGTAATTCTTTATATACACTGTTGGATTTAATTTATTAATATTGTGTTGAGGTGTTTTACATGTATCTCATAAAAGATATTGCTCTGTATTTTTCTTGTAATATCCATGTCTGGTTTTGGTATTAGGGTAATGCTGGCCTCTTAGAATGACTCTCTATCATCTGACTGAGATTATAAGGAATTGGTATAATGTCTTTCTTAAATATTTGATAGAAATCAGCAATGAACCCATCTGAGTCTAGAGATTTCATTTTGTAAGGTTATCAATCATTGATTTCATCTCTTTAACAGATATAGGCTTATTTAGATTGTCAACTTCTTGTTCAAATTTTGTTGCTTTGTATGTTTCAAGAAACTGGTTCATTTCATCTAAGTTATCAAGTTTATAAACATAGGATTGTTCATAATACTCTTTTAATGTCCATGGGTTAGTAGTGATGACCTCTCTTTCATTTCTAATATTAATAATTTGCCTCTTTTTCTCTCTCTCTCATTCATGGTTAACCTGGTAAGAAACTTATCAATTTTATTGATCATTTCAAAAATCAACTTCTGATTTTGTTGATTTTCTCAATTGATTTCCTATTTTTCAATTTTATGAATTTCTACTCTATTAAGCTAGTTTATTAAATTAGATTATTGATTTTAGATCTATATTTTTTCAGTAGGTGGATTTAAAACTATAAATTTTCATGTAAACACTGATTTACTACAGACTTTGTAAGTTATATTTTCATTTTCATCTAGTACAAAATATTTTAAAATATCTTTTGAGATTTTGTCTTTGACTCACATGTTATTTAAATATTTAATCTCCAAATATTTAATCTCCAAAGATGATTTCCAGCTATTTTTTGCTATTGATTTTTAGTTTAATTTCATTGTGGTTTGAAACTGTACTTTGATTTCTAGTCTTTCAAATGTGCTCAAGTGTCTTTTATGGCCCAGAATGTGCTCTGTCATGTCAAATGGTCCATGTCAGCTGGAAAATGTGTATTCTATTGTTATTGGATAAAATATTTTATAATGTCAATTAGAACCAGTTGATTGGTGGTAATCATCATGTCAACTATATCCTTACTGATTTTCTGCCTGCTTCATCTATTGATTATTGAAAGAGGGATGTTGAAGTCTCCAAGTGGATTTGTCTATTTCTCCTTATTTTCTATCAGTTTTTGCCTCATATATTGTGATGCTGTGTTGTTAGATGCATATACATGAAAGACTGTGATATCTTTTTGAAAAATTGATCCCTTTATCATTATGCAATGCTCCACTTTATCAGTAAAATTTTCTTTTTTGGAGTTTTGAAGTTATCCCACTGTCATGTCAACATTACTACATAGATGAACTGATCACAGTCCTTAAATAGCCAGAAGTATGTCTTCTTTTCTTTTTCTTTTACCACTTTAAATCTTAGATTTTTTTTCTCTTCTACTTAAATCTAGCAAGTGAAAAACTATATTACAGTTGATCCACAGAGCTAATGCTTGAAGGCGTGTCCAATGCGTAAATCAGGAAAATCCCTGACAGCATATGCAAATATTGCTTTGCTTACTCCATCTTATCAATTCTTTTGCTATTTTTTTTTTAGAAAAGATTTTTTTTTTACTCCAAAAATTAACTGTAAATATTTTTTAAATATATATATATTTTGCATTTACCCATTTGGAAATAAATTGTTAGACTAAGACCTGTTTGTCTAACTGGTAAAAACCAATAGGGAGCAGTTGCCTTTTATAATACCTACTGGTTTATTTACATCATTGACTTGAAAATAAAAGACCCTAAGTGTATATTTTTTACCAATCATCTGAACCATCCGGGCTTCAGGGAATTAAATAATCTAAAAGTGGCACATTTTATACTAGCTACTGAGATTTTTGACACACCCACATGCTCAATTCATGGTTGTCACCTTCTTTAAGTTGATCAACCTACTACGTATGTGTAATATTGTAATTACATTTCTTTTTGACAAGGATGCATTAAGTGTGGCTTTCATTAATTCAATATAAATCCAAAGCTTGCAGATTCAGCAGGATTGTCTTAATTGGAATTTCTGGTCAAGTGCATTGATTCTGCTTCACTCAGGTAAAGATGAAAGTAACTGCAGCAATAGATTGTGTTTGAAGGTCATTGAGTTGTAGTCGGGCAAGGGGAAGAGGATAGTAAGACACACAAAGTAATGGAATTTTTATTTGGTATCTGCGGAGCCTTGAGTAACACAGTTTCAATTGACCTTGAAATTTCATACTTTTGTGACTCATAGCATTTGTTTTTGTGTTCCAGAAAAATATAATGATGCTTTAAAGGGAGATTAATAGGGTCAATTTTAATCCTGGGAAGCCTACACCTGACATGACTTATTAGTAGACTTTATGATAATATGTAAAATTAAGTCCATAGTTAACTTTGAATTATTTTGACATGAGTGAAATCATTCTTTTATTAGCCTTCTCTTGATCTCAAGTGTATACAGAAGGAGCTGTTAGCTCCACATTCTTCATTTCCAAGCACTACCTGATGTATGCTGCGTCCTCCCCAGCACAGTTTTAGGAAATGGCTCAACAGGCATCCAGTCTCCACTGACTGTCCAATTTGTACCCTTTGCACAGTTCAAATATGCCTATTTGAGAACACTTTTCATGAAACATCAAGTTTAAGCACCAAAGCCATGTTTTAGTAATTTAAGGGAGGAAGAGATATCAGCTGTTTCAAATTTTAGACTCCCGCTTGGGCAAAAAGAGAGTTGTTCTGTCATCTATCGTGTAGTCTTCTATAAAAATAACACCAGTCAGGAGGAGCAGAGTGAATGTCCAGCAATGTAAAATGGGAAGATTAGGACCAAAAGCGAGTATTGCAAACCTCTCATCGGATCTTCCTAACCTGCAGAGAGCACTCTGTGGAGCTGCAACATGAGTCTTCTCTCCCCTTGCTGCCTCATACATTAATGCTGATCTCAGAAACTCATTGTTGCACCCTTTGTGGCAGAGGATCATATTATCAGAGGACTCCCATTGCTAGAGCATTTAGAAAAGACAAGTAGAATTTAGCTTTAGTATATTTAACTAGTCTCTGCCCCTCCTTCTGATCCCAAAGGTAACAAGAACATCTGACAATTTATCCTCTGGGGGCTGGTTTATTCTTGCTCCCTTCTCTCTGGCAGTGACTTTAAATAACCAAATTCTTATTACAATCTTCAGATTTAAAATTAAGTTCTGATCATATCTTCTCAGGGCACACCTAAGAGGCACTGTTATCCCCAGCCAAATCAACTCTTTCCCCAAGTGACCCATTTCTGGAAATGTTATTGTTCCTAATAACCAGCTCAAATATGTATTTTCATTTAATCTTTCCTTTCACCTCATTTCACATGTGCTGCTGTGTGTCACACAGTTTCCACAAAGACCTACCATTACATCATTGTGTGAAGTATGAAATGAGGTTTGTTTTAATTAAAAAATTACTTTTAGTTAGATGGTGGCTGGGCTTGGAAATATTTTCTATTGCCCCGAGGCTTTAGGCTAGTGTGTGTGTGTGTGTGTGTGTGTGTGTGTGTGTGTGTGTGTGTGTGTGTGTGAGGGTCTTCTGTTTTGTGAGAGAATCCAGTACCTATTCCTCCTCATGAGACACAAACTGCTTTAGGTATGAGGAGTCACTGGGAAAAGAAACTTCCAAAGGTGTTTTCTGCATGCAGAGGTGAGCACACGCTGTCCATCTGAGTACAAAGGACAGGGATGCAGCAAAGTGACCTCTCCTTGCCCCACTGACCAACATACAGGAGTCTAGCTGATACATTTGAACAACAGAAATCAAAGGGCAAGATGCAGCATCTACTGGGAGCTTCTATAAACTGTAAGAATGAACAGGGATATTTTGTAGTATTTTATAACAATACGTCCTTTGGTGCTGATTCCAGGTTTTATTAGTCCTGTTTTATGTCCTACAAATAGCAACAGACATTTCCCTTTTCTGCACAACACAGTAAGCCACTGGTCTAGACCAGATGCAACTCTGAAAGGCTTTCCCAGCATCATTCTCCCTTTTAACTGTAGGAACTCTGGTTTCTATTATATTTCTGGCCTTTCGTATTCCTGGTGAGGCATCTGATGAAACCCAGTAGCCAGGTGTGTGAACATGGTTGAAAAGGCCCATGCAAGACCAATGGCACCTCCCCTCAGTGTGGGATAATCTCCTCCTGAGACACCCCACTGTCAGCAATACTGGTGCTGAGTTGTTTTCCCAAACAAGAGGACGGGTCATATGACCCTTTACTACTTTTTGTCCTGGTCCCTTTTTAACTAACCACACACATTGCATGATCTCTGGCCAGGGTCCATGCCTGAGGACAGAGTTTCCCTGTGTAGATTTTTCCACAGAAGACTGAGCTGTTAGAATAGACCAAGCACAGACACCATTTTTTTTCTATTACAATGGGATTATCCAGGCCTAAGCTTCAGAAAACGTGTGTGGGATCCTAGAGTAGACTGGGCAGTCTGATAACACATTCCCTGTCCTGTACCAGATGCCAAGCACTGCATCCTGTCTGCTCCTATAACAGCCTCTTCATTGTTGGCTCAGCTATTCTGCTCCATGTGCAGATTGCCCTGTCTGAGAAGCAGCCCCAAGAAGTTGAGGATGGTGGCAACCTTCAGAGACATGTAGTCAGCGATGGAGGCAGATGACTGTGAGACCTTTTATTTTGCTTAAAAAACAAAGAAACGATGACAGGGATTCAGTACTAAGATATAAAACTCCTTGCAAGTTGAAATTGCTGTATAAACTATACCTATGTACAATTCTTTTAGGGCAGTATAGTTTTATGCATGTACTTGGAAAAAAATGCATATTTCATGAAGGAAAATATAATCTGAGTTTTAGGAGCAGTGATATTCATTCACATAAAACATGAAAAGTAAAGAAGATTAAACTTGACATGTATTATAATCATGGTCAGAATTAGAGAGATGATATTTCAAGGTCTCAGAGCTCTCTGATAGATGCATAATAAATGCCATTTTTGGATTAGTCTTCCTAATTTTTTGTTTTAGATTCTTCCCCCCTCTTCTTTAGGCCCAGGAGAAGGTTTTCAATGGGACATAGTTATGAAAATTTTGTGACAAACAAGTACCTTAAGAAGGGATTTGGAAGAAGAGATAAGAAAACCAAAACTATCTAATGAGCCAGAAAAATCATGAAAAGTTAGACATATTACCTTAAAGTCTACCTTGATTAAATCTTGCTCTTCTCTACTCTGTAAAATGAGAAATATCATTGCAGTTGGGAGACCAGGGCTCTAACAGCTAGTAAATGGCAAAGCTTGGATTCGAACCAAAGCCGCCCTTCATCAATCTTGCTTGGGCAACTGTCCTGCGTTATGAGCAGCTGTAGGAGGGAGCCTCGACCTCGTGGATGAGGCCCACAGAAAGAGGAACTTAGTAAAAAGGTGGAAGCTAGCTTTCTATGGCCTTAAATTAAATAGAATACTTGGGCAGAAATTATACCCCACCCCATTTAAAAAGAAACAATAATTGGAAGAAAGGGTATAGAAGAGAAGATTACTGGGTACTAATAGTGAGAAAATAGGATATTTAAATAGATTTGGCTGAAGCCCTATGATGATAGACAAAAGACACCAAGTGAGGCACCAGATCAAAATGAACATATTTAAAGCAGGTAGCTGAGAACCAGCTGGAACTCCCCATTCCCCACACGGAGTGGTGATGAAGGAAGGAATTCTGAAGAGAATTTCTCTGGTGAGAATCATTGCTATGCTATGAGACTGAGCGCTGCCCCCTAAGAGAAAGAGGTGAGAGATGCCTCTTTCTCACCCTAAAACAAGTGGAGGCATGCTGGGTCACTCAGTGAGCTTGATGTCAGTCCTCAGCAGCTGGGTAGACAAATGTCTGACTTGTACCTGAAGAAACACAAAGCTTGCTTCCTGCTCTGGTGGTAGAAGTAAAGAAGGGGCTGCTCCTGTTTGGGGCATGTCCCCCAGAAATTGAGGGATCAGTGGATGCATGAGCACCTCCAGGACCAGACATAGCTACACCAGAGGAAGGGCTGGCAGTTTAGACCTTGTTCATGAAGAGCGTAAAAGTAAACAGACTATTGATTCAGGTGGTAGTCACACACATTTCTTCAGAGACATTTTAAGATGTACACTTAGGACTTCTGCACTTGTGTGTTCATTATACGTCAATAAAAAACTGCTTTTAAGAAAAGAGCGAAGAAGCCTCATCAGGGAAAAGTTAAAAGTATTGCTGATTCCTCAGGGCTGCAGAAAGAGTAAGCAAAAAGTTGGAGAACACTCAAAGGGAATTTTGGGTGGGTGGTCCTCAGCAATGAGGGAAGCTTCAAAAGACCTCATGGAATCTCTGAGAGGAATAGCCATCTTGAAACACTGACAGGGCCCCAGACTACTCTGAACAGGACCGCCCATCACCTCCCTTCCTTCTCTCCAACACTGGAAGAATCAGAAACCTGGTTAGAACTGGGGCAAGAGGGACGAGGGAAGAAAGGAGAACGTGACAGCCACACCTTGATTGGGACTAGCCACACTTAGAGTGCTCGATAGCCACAAATGGCTGGTGGCTGCCAAATTTGGCAGTGCAGTTGTAGGGTCTTTGATGGGCTGGAAAATTGTCTCAGGCATTAAGACTCAATGCTTGAGGGATAAAGAGGTTGAGGCAGTGTGTCCAACATAAGCAAGAGGGTGATTTAAGATTATTTTCACTTAGGTCAGGTCTGAGGAGATAACATCTGGAAGGATCTTGGGCAGAAGGGTAGTGGGAGATGGAGGATAGCTGAGTGGACCGTGATTCCACCATCCACGTTGCCACTGGAAACTGACCTAAACCATCCAGAAAGAAAATTGAGAGGAGATCTGATCCAAGGAAGTGAAAATAAATTCAGCACAAGTTTTTGAAGCAATAACCACTGAGTTTAGGTATATATACATGAAAATGAGCACAATATGTTCCCAGATGAGCTCTTACCAGCCTTTCCAAAAACCAGTGTGCTTGTTGAAGTAATGGCTATCTAGTACTATCCTTAGCATTATTCCTGAGGTATATACTGCTATTGTTCTGGTTTGGCATGAGGAAAGTTGAGACTGAGATAAGAGAAACCAAAGAATTAACTTCTTGCTGATAGAATATTGTTACTGAGGGAAGCTTCGAAACCACTGAGTAAGAAAGTTTCCTTTCACAGATGAAGAATCGGCTGCCAGGAGAAGAAGCAAGTTGCTCAAAGGCACATGTGTAACCAGGGAGAGGTCTTCAGGTTCTACATCCAGGGCTTCTCCCCATATATCACATCATGACTTTAGCACAAAGATGGATCCTCTGACTTTTCAAAGAACCTGTTGTAGAGCAGAAATCATGATTAGCTCCTTCTTCTCCTCCTTCTCTACCTCCTCCTTTTAGCTCCTCCTCCTCCTCCTCCTCCTCCTCGTTGTCGTCGTCGTCTTCTTCTTCTTTCTTCTTCTCTTCTTCTTCTTCTTCTTCTTCTTCTTCTCTTCTTCTTCTTCTTCTTCTTCTTCTTCTTCCTCTCCTCTCCTCCTCCTCTTCCTCCTCCTCTTCTCCTCCTCCTCTCCTCCTTCTTCTTCCTCTTCCTCTTCTTCTTCCTCTTCCTCTTATTCTCCTTCCCCTTCTTCCACTTTCCCTTCCCCTTTCCCTTCTCTTCCTCCTCCTCATCTCCTCCTCCTCCTTTTTAAGATGTATAGCTTTTTATTATATGAAGAGTAAAAGGTCTCACAATGATGACTTGGGTGTGAGTGATGCCATGATGACCTGTCACCTGTAAGCCAAGACCATGAAAGAGTGGTGAGAGTGTAGGAGCAGGGTGCTAGCCGTATGAGCAGGAGAAGTGGAGGTGCGAGAAAAAGAGTGGAATGTCAAAGGAATTGGAGGTTGAGAACACTGACCATTCGTGAAGGTCATGAGAAATCGTTACAATGTTCATTTAGGTTGCAGCATAGGGGGTTTGTAGAAGAGAAATGTGGTCCATGTAGGTGGAGCTTTGTAATATACGAGTTAGGCTAAGAGGAAGTCAACAAGAAAAAAGAAACAACAGCAAAATGACTTGTCTGGATTCAAGGTCCAATTATTGCAAACATTGTTTGGAATTGTAGTTTTTGAGTGTAAGGATTTCAGAGAGCTTGTAGACCAGCACTGTCCAATGGAAATAGTATGCTAGCCACGTGTGTAATCTAAAATTTTCTAGTAGCTATGTTTAAAAAATAAAAAGAAATAGATGAAATTAATTTTGATGGTATATTTTGTTAAAATGTGCCTAACGTATTAACATTTAAGCAAGTAATCAATATAAAAGCATTAATGAGATATTTCACATTCCTTTTCTCATACTGAAGTATGTCTTCAAAATCTGGATTGCATTTTACACTTCCAGCTCATCCCATTTGAACTAGTTACATTTCAAGTGCTCAACAGACACATGTGGTTATTATTTTGTACAAGACAGTTCTAGATAGCTTCCTTCCGCACATACATTTTTGTCCTTTATTTAATGTACTTTTAAACTTTTACATATAATTTCAAAACAAGCAAACTTAAGAAATTTAGTACTTAAGCATGTATAAATAGGTAATAAAATTAGAACAAAATACAGGGGCATAATTATCACAAAGGTAAGTATAATATGTAGTTCCTTAATTCCATGGTAAATACATAATAGAATTAGAAAAAAAATAAGGGAGAATAAAATTTAAATCTGCCCAAATACCATCAATAAGAGTTGACCATTGTAAAAAAAAAAAATGTTTTTGGAACCTTTTTAAGAATAGAAGAACCTGGAACTAAATGATGAGCATGGTTGAGTCTGGGTGGGGCAGGGGAGAGCCAGCAGCATTGTGGGCCTGGGTCATTGCCTGCTAAATGAAGTTCTCAAAGTCAGGCTCCATAAAGCTTCTGACAAAAAGAAGTGGGCTGTTCGAAACATTTGAGGAAAGCAGACCATGTCGACCCTTGGCCAAGTCTGATGATGTCTATTCCCACAGGAGGTCACCCTAAAAGACGAGACAGCAATTAAGGACATTGACTATTTTTTCTCTTTAAGACATGAACTTATCCAATTTACTGGAATTTAAAAAGAATTTACTAGAAAAAACACACACACACACAAGCCAATAACCTCATAAACCATTAGGTACTCAGGGTTTCTGGAAGGGCAGCTGTAAATGCACAGTCTATGTCCAATTTGTACTGTCATCTTGGAACGGGGAGAACATTGGAATGACAAGCAAGATTGAAAAGCTGTTAAAAGCCAGAAAAATCACGAATGTCTAATCCATAAATGGAAAACTGTCAGTCCCTATGTCTTTATACGACTTGGTTTGATGGTAATTCAGGCAAAGCTTCTGAGTTTTAAACCAGCCCTAATGGCAAAGAAAAGAAGCCCAGAGAAAAGGAATCATAATGTACTTCAGTTAGTGTCTGCAGAGAGTAAACTTGGAAAACATAACTTACTGAAGAGGAGATAAAATCTGAAACCTGGCTGGTGATTTTGGAGGCAAAAACCCCCTTGATTTAGGGCCATGATTTTCAATGACCTCGCTCCCGGCCATTGGACTGGAATTTAATCTGTGCATCCACAGATACAAAAACTCTCCTGCAATATTAAGGGGCACCTATCTACCATCCTGTTTCCTCTATCCAGCCCACCCTGCTCAGTCACCAAGGGTTTGTTTCTGCGTCATTGGTCTCCTAGGCTAAAAGAGCTGTTTCAAAGCTGGGGTTTCCAGGGCTTTCCTTTCTCTCTGCTGAGATCTGGGAATCCCCATGAAGTCTAAATGGCAGCTGGAGGTTGTTGGCTACATTAGGGGAAAGCCTCAGAGAAACACATAATGTGTAAAAGCCGCTGCAGCATAGAAGCCTGCGGGTCCCCTTTGTTTCCAGGCTCCAGCGCTGTGGGAGCCCCGCTGTTATGCTGTAAAAACAACTGCAAACAGCAAGCCTGGGGACACAGATGTGCGTCGCCAACTCACAGCAGCCTAGGATCAGAGCTTTTGATATCTTGGGAAATGCTTCTCGCTGAGCAGTTTCAAGTGCTGCCCCGAGTAGATCAGAGAACTGTTTTCTTCTCCATTTATCTCAATGCAGCCTTGATCACTGAGCTGGGGATTGTTAGGTCTTCAGAAATTGGGCCTGCTCCATCAACTTGGCTAAGGCTCTGCTCTGTTGATCCTCCTCCTGCAGGCCGTCCCGGCTTCTTTTATTGCTGCCCGTGTGGATGGGCTCAAAAGACACACACACTTATCTGCTGCAAAGATATTCATATGGTTCCCCCAAAACCAAGTGAAGAGCGCATACATGACATTGAAAAGAGCATTGGTGAGGGACTCAGAGCCTGGGCTCTGGCCTTGACTGTGCCAGGACCCACCTGAACGACGGAGAAGTCCTGTCTCTTCTCAGGGGTTTAGAGAGACTGGAGCGAGCTAGCACTGATAGCTTTAACACGGGCTCCAGAGAGTCTGCTCAGTGGTTGTGGGAAGTGGAGACAGGCAGGAAGAGGGGCTTTCCAGTATCTTCCACCTACTCCAACTTGGGAAAGGCCATTTTTATCTGTCAACTGTTTTATGTACTGAGATTACCTAGAAGCTTTTATTTAAAGAAAGGGCTACAAGGCTTAAAATTTTTTCAAAACCACTTAGCTAGACGATCTCTCGCCTATGAAATTCTGATTTTATGATTTTTTCCACTGTTTGTTGTATTTTGGACGTTTTGCAAAATGTTGTTGATGGCTGGTGCAGCAGATTCCGCATTGACTTTTATGTTCTTCATGGAGTATATTAAAGACTATAAAGAGACATATAATGACTTTTTGTTATTTATTCTTGAAGGATGGCTATTGCCTTAACGATTACAGCAGTGGCTGCCAATTCACTAATGGTTGGAACATATAATTAGGACTCAAGAACCTGGTTCTAGTCACAACTGTGCCTTGAAAACATCCTTCACTCTTGTGGGAAGGTGGCAGTGTACTGTGTCATCAGGAGCTTAGATGTAGAGACAGCCTGGGTTCAAACGTCAATTCCACCATCACTAGCTAAATGTTTTTGTAAGTTATTTTATCTCTCTGTGCTTCAGTTTCATCATCTCTAAAACGAGGATCACAATACTACCTAACTCACTGGGCTGTTATGAGTGTTACATATGTTAATTTATGCAAAGTGCTTAGACATGGGCCTGGCACAAATTACATTCCCAATAAACATTAGCTATGATTATCTTTTGGCTCTTTTTTTCCCCCTTGTTTGTAATATGAACTGCGTGATGGATAAAGTCATCAACTAGTTTATTAGACTGCATACCCTTGGGGCCTACAACAGTGCCTGGCACCTAATAGATACTCAATATATACTTGTTAGCTGAATGACTAAGATTCTGCATTTCTTTTTATAAAACTGTATAAGACCTTATTTACAGACATCTATTATGCAGAAATGTTACATCATAAAAAAAAAAAAAATCCAGAGTCTTAAGATGAACAATCTTAAGAACAATCCAGAGTCTTAAAATGAGTCTTAAGAACATCAACACTTTATGGAGAACTAACTCTTAAAATCAAAGATCCATCAGAAAAATGAATAAGCTCAAGCTAAGTAGTTCAGTTGAGGCCATTAAACACAGGAAACCAGTTATAAAGGGGCCAGGACAGCTAGAGAGCCAGCAAGGGATGGCAAGTCAGGGGATGGTGAGGCAGCCCAGAGATTAGCCACTACCAATCCTAGGTGGATGGAAGAGGAAAAGAAAGGATGTAGTGCTTCTGGAGCCGAGATGCCAGGACACCCAGGCGCTGGAAGCTGGGGCTGTGGAGGGACAAATAGGCTATCTAGTGGAATTAGACACTGCCAGACTGTCAGGCTGCAGAGGAACTCCCTGATCCCAGCTCCTGTCTATGCCTCCCATTGGTCAGACCATCTAGAAGCCAGGTGGCAAAGCAGAAGGAGAACTGATGTTTGCAGAGGTGCATGCAAGCACTGCCAACATGTCTGATGGCAAGCGGGCCCAGATCCAGCACCCAAACCAGACTGTGTATCAGACATGTTCTAGATAAAGGACTGGCAAACTATGGGTCAAATCCAGCAACTGGCTGTTTTTGTAAATAAAGTTTTATTGGAACACAGCCACATCCACTTTTTTATGTGCTGTCTGTAGCTGCTTTCTCACTACATGGGTGTAGTTGAGTCATTGGGAGAGAGACCATATGGCCTGAAAAGCCTAAAACGTTTATTACTTGATCTTTTGCAGAAAAGTTTGCCCGTCTTTGTTTTGGATTATGCCTAACCCTTAGAACCACCTTAGGGTAAGTATCTTACCCTTCTTTTATAAATACAGAAAGAGGCTCAGAAAACATACCTGAATGAACATACCAGGCCTGAATGAGACTTGACTTCCATCCCTTCTGTTACCAAAGTCCAAGTGCTTTCATTACATCCTCTGCCTTGCTAACATCGCCAGGTCATGCCATAGGTGGCCGTCATGCCCTGCTGAGCCACTCCCAGCTTCTGAGCCTGCACTAAGGCAAAAGCATGCCTTGGTTTGCCATCGCTCCATGGCACATCTCTGCCCCTCTTTGCATCACCATCAAGTTTGTGGCAGCTAAGGAGACAGAGGTTGAGTGAGTTGGAATAGACTTTGGGTCATTCCGCAGGAGAGAATCAGAAACATTCTGCAGCTTGGTTTCCTGTTAGACTATCCTTCCCACGTAGGCAGTTGGCCCTTAAGAAGCTTACTCTTCCTCTCTCTCCTAGTCTGCACAGTCATCACAACTAAGAAGTCAGAGCGAAGGGTTTGGAGAATGTCTCTGACATAACGGAAATCAATGTTAAAATGAGATTTGCTTTACAAAATTTACAATATAGCGAAATCTTTAGGAGTGCTTCTCTTGGTAAGCTAAGTACACCTGATAAAAAAAAAAAAAAAAAGCTCAAAATGGAATATTATTGCCAAAATTTTTCTGCATTGCTTGGGGAGTCATCTTAGGTAACAGCATTTATAAATCAAGCTGTGTTGTCCTTGCACACAACGGAAGCAGCAGGAAGAAGCTCCTGAAATGCATATGAATTTATATTTGTTGGGAATTCCCAGTGATTGTGAGGTAGACACTACTTGCATTTGCTTTGCTCACACAGATGGTGAGATTTTACATCTCTGGAAAGAGCTTAAAGGACAAACTGAATGCATCTGGAATTAATGAAATTAGGATTTACATGTGATGACACACAAAAAGGGCCAGCCATGGCCATGGTATTATTTGACTTAGCATTTAGCAAACACAGGTATTTTATATAACGTAATAAGTGTGTTCTCCTGCCTCCATAAAAATTATACTCTTGACCCACTCCTTGTAGGATAACTGACAGCAGCTGTGTTTTCGAAGCCACAAAGCTCTGCTGACCACCCACACCCTCCTTCTGCTGGCTCACTCCTGTCCCTGACCATCAGAGGTCTGGAATGACAGACCGCCTCCTGGGCTGTAGCCAAAGGAGTGATCGCCAGCATTCCTGTCACCCTTGGTGCAGGCAGTGGGCACTTGCTTCTAAGAGGTTCTGGAGCTCAGGAATCGATTTTTATCTTGGGGGTCCTGGGTAAATTTGTAACCCCCTAAATCCAGAAGTTCACTGCTACTTCGCAAGAGGCAATATGATGGGTTGGGGAAAGCTTGGGCTTCAGAGGCTAAAAGACCCAGGTTTAAATCCTTCCGTTTGTTAGCCAGAATCTAATTTCCTCTCCAGGCCTAAGAGGGAGGTGAGGATGTCTTCGTGGCAGGCTGAATAATGGCCCCCAACGAGTTCCAGGTCCCAATCCTTGGATTCCTGGGAATGTTACTTTAAACAGAAAAAGAGTCTGTCAGAAATGAGGAAATTGTGGATTTTGAGATGAGATTACCTCTTATTGCCTGGGGAGGCCATAAATGCAATCACAAGTGTCCTTATAAGAAGGAGGCAGAGGGATATCTGAGACAAAAGAGGAAGAAGGCAATATGATAATGACAGAAACAGAGGGAGGTCTGAAGAGGCTACATAACTGGCTTTGAAGATGGAGGAAGGGATTGTGAGCCAAGGAATACAGGGAATACTGGCAGCCACCAGAATTTAGGAAAGGCAGAGAAATGGATTCTCCCTTAGAGCCACTGAAGGAAGCATGACTCTGGGGACACCTTGATTTTAGCTCAGTGAAACTGCTTTTGGACTTCTGGCCTCCATAACTATAAGAGAATAAATATGTGCTGTTTTAAGCCACCAAGTTTGTGGTTTTGTTACAGCAGCCACAGAAAGCTAATATAGTCTCCACTGTGGTTGTGGTGTGTAAGAATCATGCTTGAGAAAGGATGCCAAATAAAGTCAGAAAGTCATGTCTAGAGCAAGGGGGCAGGATCTGAGGTAAGTCAGGGGTATCTGAGGTGACATTGGGGACCGAGTGCAGTAACTGTGAGAATAAACCCCCTCACTCTCCGAAGCTTAGGCTGGAAGGTAAGAAGTTGCTCCTGGAATTGGCACTTGGTCTCTGACATGGCTCTGGCCCACTGTCCTGTGTTCCGACCCCGGCTTCTCCCCTCCCCCCATGCCATGCTGTCCTCCTTTGGTGTCCTGTTCTTCCATTCTGCCCACCAGGTTCACAGCCATGTCATTCATGTTGACCTGGAACTTAGGTTTTGGGATGGTAGGAAGGGACATACCTCCTGGATCTCATGTCCCTGACCAGGTACTGACCCTCAAACAGTCTTTTATTTCTCTGCTGGGTAGTATGAGTCAGCCAGAGGGTGGGAGATGGCTGGATGATTTTCAGGGAAGAGGCCCATCAGGAGAACCTGAGGGCCCAGAGAGGTGGTAGAGGAAAAGGTTTAGTGGTCAACTTGTCTGGCCTCAAACTTAGGCCTTTGAGCTAAAGAGAGCTGTTGTTCTCCTCCTCACCCCAGGGCTCCAAAAGTGTTTCCACAGAAATTGAGGGAGGGCTGGCTAGGACAATGGCTCCGCTGCCTAAAAAAGCAAGTGGGCAGGAGAGAGGACCTGATGGGGCTTCAGACTCCCGGTGGGTGGTTTAGACAAATGGCCAGTATTGAGACCGACTCACAGAGTTCTTGCGGTATTGGGGGCAGGACACACACACACAGGCACACACACACAGGCACACACACAAACACACACACACCCTTCAGGGCTGCCTAGTATATGAACTTCAGTACAACTGGGGGCAGAGTCTCAGACAATCATCAACATAGTTAAAATAACAGCCACCAACGTAGCAATAATCACAACAAAAGTTTAGTTTTTCTACCTTTTAAGAAATGTAGAAGTAAAGATTTTTGCCAGAAGCCAAAGATTTACTCATGTGCTCAAGGCTTCTGGTCGTCTGTCTATATCTCTGGAGAGAAGGCAGGTCAAAGTGAGGAGGAGTCGGGCAGACAAGGGAGGCCCAGAACTTGGGGCCAGTGTAAGGGCAGCATGGTGTTTGCAGTCCAGTTGTCTCTTGGCCCAGTCTGGAAGTAGGAGCGGCGAGAGGATGAGTTAGGATAAATGGCACCCTGCCTGCTACTCTTATACAATCAAAGCCAGTGTTGCTTCTCTAGGAGTCAAGAGAGATCCATTGCAGCTGGTCGGGTGGTTCTTCTAAATCTGACCTGGGACAGTGCCAACTGGTCCTCAGCCCAAGGATGAAAGAGTCATTTATCCACAAGTAGTCACAGCCCTGCTGTTAGGGCAATGAGCTCTCTTTATATCAAGCTAGACGGTGCTGAATCTGAGAACAATTATGTTCCCTTCAGTGAGCTGAGCGAGCGGGGAAATCAGAAACAACCTTTACTGGAGGGAGACTGAACTGAAATTCAGCAGCCACTACTTTTGTCTTTGTCCTGAGGCGTGAGGTCACAGATGTCCTTTCTAGATTCAGTGAAAGAGCAGAGAGAGACCCCTTCAATGCCCAGTTTGCAAGATGGTAGTAAGAAAAGCCGAGGACTGGTGGAGAACCCTGAGGGAGCAAGAGGGGACTTCACAGAGGATGCGGGCTGGCCAGAAGTCAAGAAAGAAGGCATCAGCCTTGGGCGCCCTCCTTTAGAAGGTCTCAGGCTAGAAGGCCTGTCCCTGGGGGTTTCAAAATAATAGCAATTTCAATAAAGTGCCAATGTTTATTCTCACCGTGAGATCTGCTCGACTCTTTAGTAAAGAATGCCACATACTTGCACATGATTAGTCTATATAAGATGGGTGAGGCTGAGACAAGGGACAGTGACAACAGCCCTTGTTTTAGAGTTCTGGCTGGACAGGCTTGGAGATTGAACCTTTGCAGTCCAGGAGAGGCAGAGAAGGACTGAATTCCCTGAGTATTTCCCCGGCTTGGTCAGGCACACCCTTTAAGTCTGCCAAGGTGCAGCCCTATCATACTTCAGCCTCTACCATTTCTCTGAAAATACTGCAAAACACCAGGTACAACTCCATGCTTGGCCAGGAGGCCATGCTGGATAGTGGTTAAGTTCACGGATGGTGAATTAAGATGGCCTGGGTTCCTCTACTCAATACCTCTGAGACTGTTGACACAACATTTCCATGACTCAGTTTCCTCATTTATAAAGTCGTGCTAATCTGTTACTTCCCTCGTAGTGTCCCCGGGAGACTGAATGAGATAAATACGTAAAGTACTTGGCCCAGAACTTGGCAGTATCAGTTTCTTATGGCTTCTGTAATAAGTTACCACAAACTAAGTTGCTTAAAACAATACAAATTTAGTATCTTATAGTTATGGAGGTCAGAAGCTTGATAAGGGTCTCACTGACCTAAAAATAAGGTACTGCATTCCTTCTGGATGCTCTGGGGGAGAACACTTTTACCTGCCTTTTCCAGCTTATGGAGGCTGCCTGCATTCCTTGGCTTGTGGCCCCTCCCTCCATTTTCAAAGCCAGTAGTGTAGCACCTTCATCTCTCTCTATGATTCTGACACTTTTGCCTCCATCTTTCACTTATAAGGACTCTTTTGTTTACATTGAGTCCATTCAGATAATCCAGAATAATCTTTCTATCTCAAGATTTGTAATTTAATCACATCTGCAAAGTCCCTTTTGCCATGCAAGGTAAGATATTCATAGGGAATTAGAATGGGGCTGCTTTTGGGGGGCCATTATTATGTGATCAGCACCTTGGCTTAAGTCAAAAGTTTAATATATGTTGGCCACTATACTTTTTCTTATACCTCAACTGAATGTAAAATAATAAGTAGAGAAAAGAACACTTTCTCCTTTCACCTGGACATGACTGAACTTTGGTGTCTTGAGGATAACAATCAACCACAGACAGTGAAAGTGGCAGTGATGCTATATCGGGGGTGCTGGTCTCTAGCAGAGGTATCCATGGTGCCTCCCATGGGTGCTGTTATTCCCCAGAGAGGAGGCAGAAGTAGTCTCTGATAGAGATGGCAGTGCTCAACAGAAGTATTGATACTTAGCAGAAGTAGCCATGGTGCCTCGTGGGAGGCAGCTTAATGGTAGACTCCAGAAGTAATGGACAAGTGTAGTGCCTTTGTCTTCTCATAGCTTTACAGGCTTTTACTGTCAGAGGATTAGAGCAAGAGAAGAACAAAATGACAGTTGCTATGTGGTGAATGCCCGGACTTGTTGCCAAGTACATGTTTAACCCCACTGGGCATTCTGAAGATAATGTGAAAGACTTCATAGGGGCTGGAACTCCTGTAGGAGCAGGAAGGGTCAAGAGCAGGTTAAATGCAGATTCTTACTCTTAGTATGTGATATTGAGCATTTCTTTTTACTTAGATGCTTTGACTTCTTGGGGTTTTGTTGACACTGAGGGACTCGCCTCTCCTAGGGTTAGCTAATTCCCTGAGATAGCAAACAACTCTCCTGGAGAGAACCTCTTACACGAATCAATCAAACTGAAACCATCCCTGAACCACTTTCTTAACCAGGTCTCTCACAGGGCTCTCAACTCATGCAACCATCCCCCTGACCTTGTCACCCCAGGGCCAGGTACCAGACAGCTCAGGACATCCCCCTACACCTGAGAGCCCCTGAAAGTATTCTGGGTCACCTGCTTATGACACTTACTCCTGTCTTCCCATGGAAACCACAATAAAGGCTCTTGCTCACTACCTCCCCTCTCCCCCTCTGCCTACGACTGGTCATGGTGCTTCTCCATGTGGCCCTGTTTGGCATGGCATGCCCCTTTCTCTGGGGAACTGTGAGTAGCAAGCTATCTTTGCAGTGGCAGTCATCTCCTAATATGTTGGCACACCTGAACAATAAAACCTATTTTGAAATAATATGTGATTGTATTTAACCCCGGACTGGTGTGACTGAGGAAACCCAGGTTATGCAAGCCACGTTCTGAGCCCAGGGCTGAGCACCTTCGCGTGCTCTGGAAATGCCTGACCTCATTCCTCCTTCCCTTCTCTCTTCCTTTCCTTGACTGTGACCTCATTGACTTGCTCTAGATGCTCTAATCTTTCCCAGCAGCCTCGTTGCTTACATCTCTCAGTTTATGCTGGCGTCGTTCCTCTTCCCAGAGAGCTGCCTAAGCACTCCTCTCCTCTTGCTGTCCCACTTTGAGAGGGTGAGGGTGAGGTCACCGTGTGGCTGGTGCATCAGTGTTTGCACCGCTCAAGCAGCGCTATCAGAGCCTGAGCCTGCACTCTTTCCATCCAGCCATGGTCAGCGATCTGTCAATACCCTGATCCTGGAAGCTACATGTTCCTCCTCTTGAACTTGGTCCAGATATTTCACAGATGAACTTTTATAGGCAGATTTATAGCTCCTTCACTGGGGCAGATTTGTAGGTGACTTATCCAATTTTTAAATTTTGGTTTTCTCTTCTTACTCCACCTCCCCATCCCCTCTGTGCAGTCTCGAACTTATCTCTTGGGTTGGCTACTCCTTCCTTACACCTCCTCTAGAAAAGGTGCTGGAAAGAGGGTTGTCTTGGTAGATTCCCTGTAAAAGCAGAGCCTGAGACAGGCAGTTTATTTGGGAGTGATTCCTAGAAGCCAAAGTGTGGGAATGAGGAGCGAAATGGAGAAGGTGAAAAAGCAAATAGAGAACGTGTCACCGAGTTGGTCACCACTGCAGGCGACTGAGGCTGAGTTCCCTGGGAACTTCTGAGGAACTGCATAGAATGTACCTCAAATCGCCTTTCTGAATGTCAGGACCTGATACAACTCCTGTGACCCACTGGGAGAGGGTTTCCCCTGGGTGTTAACTCCTCCCTTCTCTAGGGAGGAGCCTGAGCCTAGGCTGAGTGGTCTGTCCTCCAGGGCTTAGGAAAAGGATGAAAGCAGAAGAGCAGGAAGGCTCTTGAAATGAGTCTCTTGAGATGAGAAGCTGACAACACGCATAGAACTGCCTACCTCAGATGTGCTAAAGTTAAATGAGCTTATAAATAGTGGCCTGCAGAGAGTGACATTTAAATCAGTCAGCAGTAGTTTTAGAGAAAGATTTGGAATACAGGAGTTTAAAATTGATGACCTAAACTGATGGTTTCAAAATTACCTATAAATCTTATTTACTGGTGTCATTCGTCTTCCTTCTTCTATGTTCAAGGACTAGACCTGTTTACCACTAACAATTCCTTTATAATGGATGATTAATACTTTATTGGTTCCTTCCACTCCCTCTGCCTAGATACCTTTGCATCATTATTTCTTCTTTCATTTGATCAGTCAATTAGGTAACACATTCATCTCCAAAGTGAGACTGGCTAATATTTTGAAATGTGAAGGTATGTGATTTCCCTTCTTTGCTTTTCTTCCATCAGAGCAGGGCCTGGCTATACTTCATTGTCTCAAAAAAGATTGCCCTTAGGGCTGAAAGCAGTGGAAGCCAGCTGAGGATTTCTGGCTTCTGTTGTCTAAAGGTCTAAGACCTTGGATTTAGGATGTTTACAAAGGAGACAAAAAGGCAAACTTGATGATCTAGAAATCTTCCCACCTCCAGAAGAGAAGAGATGGTCCTTGGTTGGAGGAAAAAGTGAGAGAGAGAGAGAGAGAGAGAGAGCGAGCGAGTGAGAGAGTGAGCGCTGTGGTTCAGAAGTAGTGGGAATCCAGTCTTGCTTTCTTTAAGGGCTCCCCAGGATGAGATAAGTCTCCAGAGGGAAATGGTTGGGTGATACATCTAATTCTTATGTTCCAAGCCTGGTGTAGAAGTACCGGAAGAGGCTGTAGGCGGTGACAGTGAATGTCTTCGCAGCAACCAGGGTGGACAGTGGTGGAGCCCCTACCCATAATGCTTTGGCCACTGTAAGATCTTGGATTTTTAAAATGACCTTCAGGAACGGGGAAGGAAAACTAAGGAAGGACTGAGGTTAAGTTTCCTGACATCCTGGTGAAGGCAGGGCTTAAAGTTAGTAATGATCTTGATTTATCACAATAAGGAGTTTTTGGACTTATTTGCATACCCACCATACCAACCTTTATTGAACGTTTATAATGTAGCACCGTGCTTGACATTAAGAATATAAATATAACTAAAACATAGTCTTTTGCTTTGAAGATTCCACATCCAGTCAAAGAGAAACATATAAGATAATGATGGTTCAAATACATGTGCAATATATATGTATAATAATAGATGTCTACAGGTATTATGAAGCCCAAGGAAGGGCAGAGTTAAGAGAAGGTTCTTAAAGAAGATAATTGTTCAAATTAGCCTTGAAAAGTGGGTCAGGATTATCTATCTAGAGGATGAATGGGAGTGGGTGGGAGGCTTTGAAGGTAGTGAGAGCAGTGTGAGGGTGCATGTTAGTTTTCTTTTGTTGCATAACAAATTATCCCAAAGTTAGCAGCTTAAAATCACACATATATTTATTATCTCAGTTTCTGTGGGTCAGGACTTAAGGTGCAGCTTAGCCAGATTTTCTGCTTCAGGGTGCAAAATACAAGAATACAATTTTCATGGTTCAATAATGATAATATAGTTAAGAAAAAGAATTCCCCTATAACATATAATCTCTGTAGCCCACTTTGATAAATATGCTGGTTAATTTATTCCTTTCACCCCTCCATTAGGAACTGTGTTTCAACATCACTTTTTATTTTGGAAGGAGGTAAACTTTTACTAAAATACATGACTCTGACCTTGGATACTGCATTATCATTAATTTCTCTTTTTCATGAGTTTTTAAATGTTTCCATCTGAACAGTAATCATGTGAACATGATGTTGACACCTTCCCAAGAAATGTCCAATACCAACAATAGCTCAGGAATGCAGATTTTGACAAGGCTGGATTTGACAATTTGCACATCTTGAGAAACAGTTGGAATTTTCAAGTGAGGCATTGAAAACCAAAAGAACCCAGCCGCCTGGATTTATCTGAAGCTCACTGTTTAGCATACTGATTCCAAAGGACTCAACATTTTCATAGGCTGTTATTTTCTCCATATCTTTCAATTTATCTGCCCCTAAGCTAGCTCTGGAATCAAGGACTCCCCGTAAGATTCAATGTGATGCTGTAATCTTGGGCCCGATTATCCTAATATTGGATTTACACAGTGTGTAAGAGGAGCGTTTTGGGGTCACTGCACTTCTGGAGCAGTTTGCTTTGGAATTGCCCCGAAGCATTTGTGCATTCTTCAGCCTAGAGTTGCTGTGCTTGCTGTTGAAAGTTGCATTCTGAAAGTGGAGCTTGATTCACATTCCCCGGTTCCTCTATTGTAGCTGCTCCGATCAAATTTTCTATTGAAATTTTGCCTGGAAGTTATCCATTTTATGTTTTCAAACTCAGTGCCATCAATTTGCATAGAATATTCTCTCATGATTATTTTCGTCTCTTCTATATCTGTGGTTATGTCTCATTTCATATTCCTAATTTTAATTGTTTTTTTTTCACCTTTACCTAATCAGGTTATGAAAGTTTATCTTTTTTTTATTGGTCTTTTCAAAGAATGAGACTTTGATTTTATTTCTCTTTTCTCCTTTCTTTTATATTTTCTATTTTTCTATCTTCAGTTAATTGTATTGATCTTTTCCCAATTTATTAAGATGAACCCTAAGTATCTTTAATTTTAGCCTTTGATGCCATTTAAAATTATTATTTCTTTTCTAAGTACAGCTTTTTCTCTGTCCCACAGATTTTCTTATAGTCTAATTTTAATAGCCCTCTAGATAGTTTGAAATTTCAGTTTTAATTTTTGATACAAGGATTAGATAGGAATGTTTCGTAATTTACAGGTAGTTTAAATTATTATTATTAATAATATTATTAAGCTTATGATTGGGCATGTGACTTCAAAGCTCTTACTTTTTCAATTTTATAAAAATTTTTTGATTAATTTTGAACATGCGAATAAAAATATTTTTCTATTCAGAGATGTAAGTTCTTATATATGTAGTAATTATTCTGTATTCTCACTTACTTTTTGCCTTCAAGATGTGCCTTGAAAGAGATGCATTAGTTTCTCACTATTTGTATTTTTGATAGTTTTTGACTTATCCATCCAGCCACTATGTTGTATGCAGCCTGAAAAACAAATATATAAGTACGGCCATGAGCTTCTAATAATCTGAAAGGCCTGGCAGAAACAAATGTAAATCCTTGGGCCAACATAGCTCCAACCCAAGTGTCAAATAACTCACATATATATATATATCCAAGGAACTTGAGCTCAAGCATCATGAATAAAAGTGGGAATCAAGATTACTGAACACAACAAATAAGTGTTTTTATTTTCTATTCACAAATACTTTTGTGTCCTCTAAGTGTCAGGTACTATTTTAGGTACTGGAGATACAATATTGAAAAAATACCAGAAAATATCTCTGCCTTTAGCATTTACACTCAGGTTAACTATATCAACTCTATAGTCTTTGAAGGTAGAAGGTGCTACAGGGAAAAATAAAGCAAGGAGTGGGTAGTAAGGAGTATGTATGAGAAGAGGACATTTGAATAAAACTTGAAGGAAGTGAAGGAGTAGGTCATATTCCTTTCTTGGAGGCAAGTGTAAAAATTCTACAGAGTGATTAGTTAGAGCAAATATTTGGAGGTGGGAGTATAATTTGCACAGAAGGGAGGTCAGGATGGCTGAGGTGTAGTTAAGTGGGTGTAATAGAACATAAGGTCAGAGAGAATAAAAAGAAATTTAAAAAAGAGAATGGAGTATTATTATGGAAAAAGAGACTATTAAAATTACTGAGCAAATATGAAAAGGAGCGAAAAGAAACTTCTATGACTGAAAAAACATTACAGTTGATATTTAAGAGGAATTGCATGGTTTAAACATCAATAAAACACAGCTGAAGAGAGAATAAGTGCACCAATAGGTACAGCTGAAGAAATTCTAGAGAATACGGAAAAAAAAAAAAAAAAAAAAAAAAAAAAAAAGAAAACGAAAGAAAGAAAGAAAAGAAAAAGATATAGGGATGGAAAACATATGTTTAATAGGAATCCAAAAAGGATAGAGAGTGAATAAGGGAGAAGCAACATCCAAAGCCAAAAATGGCTTAATATTTCAAGACTTGAAAAATACCAATTCTCAGTGTCAGTGGGCCCAATAAATCCCAGATAGGATAAATAAAGAAAAATCCATATCTAGAAACCACAGACAGATTAAAAGAAAATCAAAAGAAGCTAGAGAGAAAAGACAAATCAGTTACAAAAGAATGACAATGAGACTTATAGCTGACCTCATGATAGTGTCAATAGAAGCCAAAAGACAGTAAAATAATAAGTCTATATCTAGTGATAAATAATAAATACATAGTGATATATTTATTATATATAAATAATAAATATCTAGTGATAAAATAATAAATCTATATCTAGTGAATATATATGTACTATTCTATATCTAATGAAATTGTCTTTTGAAGTTAAAAATATTTACAAACAATCAAAAATCTGCTTATCACTCACAGATGTCTGTAAAAGAAATTTAGAAAAATATCTATTAGATATTTTCATAATGGAAAATGACAATAATCCCAGATAGAAGATCTGAGGTACAGTAGTGAAGAGAAATCATATAAATTGGTAAACGTAAAAGTCAATATAAACATATAATGATTGGCTAAAACACTGATAATAATGTCTGATTTGTGGATTAAGATAATAGAACATAAACACTGATGAAAAGTGGCATATAAACCCCCCTGAGGCTGAGAGGAATGGGATGCATGTCTTACGGTGGAGACAGGTTTTATGTGGCTTATGAATATTGAGAATCAGATATAAAATGATGTCATGCTAGGTGAGTGGACCCCCTCCATCCCAGCTCTATTGGAGCTTGGTATAAATTTCTTAATAGCTGTATAAGAAGTAAGTAGTAAGCAATTGTTTATCAAAATCTATCATGTGCCAAATACTTGAAGAAACACCTGGCTCTCTGTATCAGGATTCTTGTTGCAAGCAACAGAAAACTCAAATGGTTTCAACCATAAAGGAATTTGTCGTATCATGTAATTGTAAAGTCACGGGTGGGGGGTCCAGGGTGTTGATTTGTCCCTGAGGCTTACTTCTGCCTTCCTCTGGGCGGCTGCTTTATCTCCAGGCTGGAAGCCTGTCCCAGGGCCACATTTTGTCATCCATAACTTCTCTTTCCTCCATTTGCAGAGCAAATGCCCTCTTAGGACACCAGTTCTCCCTGAATCAATCACTATGACGAAGGTGATGCATGCTCTGACTGGCCAAGCCTGTGTTGTGTGCACATTCCTGAACCAGTCATCATGGTGGGGGCAGCTTAGGCAGAACAAATCGAGACCTGAGCTTGGAGCCTGGGGTACAGAAAAGCCCTCTCAGACCCTATGGCTTCTCCGTAGAGGGTTGGCTGAGTGCTGGCAACTTGATGGTGATACCCATCATGCCATAAAATCTGGGTTGAAGGAGGTACGGCATATGGAGGTCTTGCAATTTAAGGTTGATTGAAAGCTGTCACACTGTGGTCCCACAGCAATGGTGATGTCTCCTCTGGGTCCATGGCTCCAAGTCCCACTGTGTGGTTCCGGATCTGATGTGGTTCCATAGTCTTTCTAGCATCTCTGCACTGAGGGTCCTGGTGCCACCTCATCTTCCCTCTGTCATCCAGTCAAGATGTGGCAACAGCTGCCTCTGGTCGCCAATCTCTGGGTTGCACCACTATTTCCCATTGGCTTCTCAGCTCTCCCGTTCAGTTCCATCCCCTGTGTCACCAGTTCCCAGCTCTAAATCCCCTCTGGTTCAAATACACAGAGAGGTTTCTCTTTTCTGGGTTGTTCGTTACCCAAGCCTTGAATTTTTTTCATCCTGGTGTGGCCTGGAAAAGAAAGGGTTACATGTTGAACCAAATTAAGCTGAGACCTCCAGGGTGTTACTGACCCAACCTCTACACTTCAGTAAGCAGCTCTCTGTTCAAAATTAAAATACATTTCTTCCTATTCTTTCTCCCCATCTCTGGAGTCAGGGGTTGAGGGCATGCTGCCCTTGGGGATGAAGTATTGTGATTGTCAATAGCAGTAATGACAAGTGATGGAACGTTTAGGTCTGATTTACAAGTAATGCTAGATTTGCTATTAGTGTGGTAGGTTTAAAATAACATCCATGCATTAGATGATATTCAGATTTAATGGAAAAATAATGACTGCATTAAATCAGGTTTTATTGTTATGGAGGGTTTTAATTTGGCAGGACCACTTTCCTTTTGTGATCTAGAAAGGACTCAACTGAGGAAGGTGGGGCTTTCATGCTGATTCCTGACCTATATCTATTCTGCGCTCACCCAGAAATGACTGCACCTTTTACACAGGTTAACCTTTTTGTCTTCCCTATTTTTTCCTCCTCTGGAGGTGATTTTCACTTCTTAAAACCTTACAGATTAATTTAAAAGTAATAAAATTTAAACAGAAGTCATTCTTTTTTCCTTGCTTTATGAAATGGAGTTTCCATTGTGAGGTTTTTTTTTTTTTTTTTTTTTGTAAAGAGGAAATGCATCATTAAAGTTGTTGCATTATTTATCAGAGAAGCTAATGAAATCATAACTGCAGTAACTGAATCCACGTAGCACAACGCTGGTTTGAAACACTGCCTCCAAAACCCCAGTTAATCACCCTGGGACCAGTGCCTTTTATACTGTGGCTTGTGAAACTAAAATCATTGCAGTGTTTGGGTAAGCCTCAAAATTCTTGACTCTTACCAAGATAAAAAAGAAGTCACAGTTATGGGATGACAAGGAAATTTGGTCAGAATTTGCTAGAGAGGGAGAAGCAACAGTAGATTTTAATGCAACTTCAAAAGATTTTTAGATTTTCTCCCGCCTTGCTGCTTGCTTGCTGCAAGGTTACCTGCTAATTGATTACTCTTCCCACTGCCAAGTTCAGGTCTTATCACACGGATAAAAACTATAACTGTGGAGGGGGAAGAAGCCATGGCGAATACATAAACCAGGCTATAATTTGACAGAGGGGGAAGTCAAAGCTAAAGATATAAGTGACTTGCTGAGAGCAGGACAAAAATCCAGGTTGTTTCTGGTTACCTCACTACCTCATGGCAGCACGGCTTGGAGGAGACTCGGGCTTGGAAGTTCTGAAAAGATTTGGGAGCTGCAAGGCTAAAGAGACCCTAAAGAACTGATCTGTTTTGGGGTCGGCTGTACGTGCCCCCTCTCTGTTATCCACGCCAACACCCCACCCCTCCCCTGGCCTCCCCATCCATGTCCTTGCATCTGTGGTTGCCTCTCCTTCACTCCTTGTCTCTTTTCCCCAAATCTCCTCACATCATGAGCACATGACCTGGTAGGTCTGGGCATGAGCACATACCCCAGGCATCTGAAAGGCCCTTCAGGTGAGCGCTGGATGGTTCTCCACTGTCCCCTGAGGTTGTTGGTCGCTTTGGCTGGCGGTGGGCTGGAGTGTGTGCTCCCCATCTAGCAAAGTGGTGGAGTTATACAGGCAACAGAGAGAAGTCCAAACCATTGACATTTTTTTTTTTTTATTCCATGACCAGAATATTAGGCTAAAATGCACCCAATTCTATATGGTCAGCAGCCTTTGTTTAGTCCACTCTCACACCTTGGCTTGACCTCGGGGATTGTATACCCAGCAACCTCCCCACCCTGTCTCCGCCTTTCACGTTTTCTTGGTAGTGATGTCTTACAGTCCTGGGGTCGACACCTGACCTACCTGGGCCAGAGAGGAGCATCCTAGTTGTTTGGACTTGGGGCTCATGTTAGGATCTGTCTCTCTCCAGGTGGTACACTCACTATAACATTTGGGAACTGTCGGAGACCTATTCTAGAGTCTTAACAAAATGGGAAAGAATGATGCTGATATGCAGACATAGCACTGAGAGACAGTCAGAGTATGCTTGGTCCCCTTTACTCCTGAGGCCCAGCTGCAAACACGTGCCCCGAGTGCAGTCTGTGGAGTGTGGCTTTCCCTGAATTCTGAATTGAGGCCCAATACATTTTCTGGGTATCTGTCATTGCGGCCACAAAGGCCTAACATGCATACCTACGTGAGTTACTGATAACTTTATTCATTCATGGGTGTGAACACACATTCAGAAATGTTTATGAGTACCCACTAAGCATCACCCTTTTACAGGCTCTCCCTTTTTTTTAATCTCACTCATGTTATTTATCCATCCTTTCATATTTTCCCCTTTACTGTATAATTTTGTCCATGTCAGATAGAGAGAAAAAATGTTTAACAGCTATTTTAGTTTAGATAGATAGGAAAAAAGAATAGGTGAGGAGGGTTCTGGGATATGAGTTCGTGACGAGCCCTAGGGTAGGACTCTGCCTGCGGCTTTGTGAACATGTGATTAAGTAATCTGTCGCCAAGCTTCACAGCATATTTATTATTTGCTGAAAGCTACCAGAGTAAGAGAAGTCACACTCCTTATTCTTGAGAAGCTTACAGTGAGAGAAGCAGGAAAAGATCAAGATAAATGTGAAGTACTTGCAAATCGGAGAGATCTATGTAAGGGGAAATGATTGGGTTTGCTTAACACATAAGGAATGCTTGCTTGCTCTCGCTAAGGTCAATTTTCACTTTTATAGCACTTCTCATTCAGAGATCTCAAGGTAGATGATAAATACTAGCTTACCATGGCTCCCATCCCCGTGAGTACTAGAGATTTAGAATAGGGAGTAACCAGGGGCCAGAAAGGATGGGAAACATACTTCATAGATATCCCAGGGGGAGTTAGATAAGTAGAATGTAATCCCCTGTACTGGAACTGGGCCAGAAGACCAGAAACGAATGAACTATCAGTCTTTTGATCCAGGGTGATGATAATATCACTCTGTCAGCTGAAATATAAGGCACTATTGAGGTCCGTTTTATTACCCAATTCACCGCATGTATTTCTTATGCTATTATATGTGAAAGCGTTTTACTCGTGAATTTCTCAGTCACCGTATCCAAGCTAGACGCCTCCTGCAAAGCCCGCCTGCAGTCCAGCTCTCTCAGACCATCTGCAGCCATCTTTTCACTTGCCCCCAACTCCTGACCTTTCTTGTGCTATCCTAGAGCCTACATAAGTGATGAGCAAGGGGATCTGTCTCCGCTGGGACTTCAGAGAAGACAGATGATGATCCATTCTTCTTTGCATTCTTCCCATTTCCTTTCTTCCCTCATTTCCAACTTGGACTTCTTATAACGTTTCCAGGTGCCGCTTTGCTCCACAGCTTCTTTCCCCATTTCTTTCTTTTCCCAGTTCCACGATCTTTGAGGACTTGATGTCAAGTTGATCAGAAAGACCACTCTGGTTGGATTGCACTCTGACCTTTAAGTAAATCTAAGTAAAATGGGTACAAACATTACAATTCTCAAGTTCAGGTGTGTAAGATGAAGTAATTTCTTTTGATAATAAAATTTTATTTCTGGCTTTCAGTTTCCACTTTTCCTAATACAGAAAATAGAATCTTGTACTTTAAGATAAACTCGGTCAACTTTCATAATTTTTCAATCATTTTAGATTAAAAATTTAATTATATTTGGGATCCCTCCCCTCTTTTATAAACGTTATTACCCCTTAGGTCTTTAGGAAGGTGGCTGTTTACCCAAATGTCATTTGCCCTGCCATCCCTTGAGCTGCGCCTTGTATTATGTGCTACTTAGAGTTGGTAACTTCTGACTGGTGGCCTGCTGAGCTGTTTGTACTTATCAGATCCATGGTGGGTGGTTGAAAGGAAGATGACTCCAGTTCTGACTCATACATCTACTTTCTAATTCCTTTTTTTTTCAAAAAAGAAAAAGCCAATTGAACCCTTAGCTTTAGAGCTGTATACTTAAGAATTGTATGTTTTTGCTCTGTTTTCTTTTGGATCTTAACCCTCCTTCTACCATCCCTGGAAAAATGCTTGCAGCCCAAGGGAGAGATGACAAAGGGGATGGGAAAGGGCACCTTAGTTAATATCTCAAAGTATCATCTCTCTGAATAAGCTGAAATTTTTGGTTGCATATGTTTTGAATGAAAAGTAAAAATCTAAGAACATGCTAGAATTCTTTTGTTTTAGTCAAGGTTTTTAAAAAAGTATATAACTTCTCATTTTCTTATAAAAACCATTAGGATATGGGGGTGGGGCAAGGTGGAGAAGCTGCAGTTACCCAATCTGTATTGATGATAAGAGCTATGCTCAGAGATGAAAGTTTTCCTTATTATGAGCAGAAAATCCCATTTCATTCATTATTGGTCCCTTATCACAAGTGAAATGTTAGATTAAGATGACAAAATTAACAATATAGAATGTTATCAGATTTTATGATGGGGTATTTGAAACAGAAGTCCAGAAGTCACCCAGGGAGAAATATGTCAAATTTACCATCATGATTCCTATCATATATTACTAAGTAGAAATATATGATAGGAATATGTGAGTTCATTTTCACCAATGAAAAAAGGAAAAAAACTATATCTCTAGTGCTAACATGTATGCTTGGATCTCTCAGCCCTTTGTCAGTGATATTGGAGGATTCTAAATCCTCCATTTAAACTTGGGTCATGCTCCTAGAAAACTTTGTCTGATATATTTCCTTTCGAATTTCAGCATTTTTTGAATTCAATTGCCTAAAACTTCTGTTGGCTGAAACATCTCTTCCTTGCACAATTATCTTTTTTTTTTTTTTTTTTTTTTTTTTTGCAGCACACATAATCAGAGCAAAACTCACACTAGCACTAAGGCTGGTGGGGGGAGGGTGGTTAGATTATATTTAAGAACAAAAGGAAGGGCCAATACTAAATGATTGTTGTGAGGGGGAAGGTCAAGGAGGAGGGCTCATGGTCAAAGTGAGGAAGTGAGGTGGTGCCTACAAGAGACCTATTAAATAATCTGAGGGTGAGATGAAATTCTTTCTGAGGCTTTTCTCATTAAACTGTGTGCCTAGTAGTAAATTGCTTTTGGAAACTATTAATGCATCTGGTTGCCAAGGTAAAGGCATACTGATATATTATACTATCATCATAGTACCCAACTTACTTGGTTTGTTATATTGTATGAGAATGCTGCAATGTTCTGAAGTTCTTCTAAAAACCAGTTCTGCCAGATATAAAGGGCAAGTAATATCAAAATGCTCATTTACAGGCAATAGACTTAAATAGGAAAAAGATACTCAGAATCATAGTCTTAATGAGGAGACTGGAGAACAGGGTGGGAAAATGGTTAGGAGCCAAGGGACAAGGCCAGAATCATAGCCAAAATCTTGCCGGGGGACAGCCTGGTAGGGATACCACTGCCACTACCTGTAGACACTTAACACTTTTCTTCGCCAATGGCTCTGAACTTGAACTTTATATCTATCACAGCCTCCAGAAAGAGTCTCTACTGCTCCTGCTTCTCTGCTGCTTACTTCAAAGTTCCAGGAGCGAACAACCAACTGGCCCTGATGTGATACCCAAGTTCCCAGGAAATGAGGCAGGGCGACTATCTGCCTTTTACCTTCTGTGGTGAGAGGTGGGCCTTGCCTTCTAGTAAGGCTCACACAGCTCAGAATTCACTAAACCTAGGAAGCTGCTTTAGATACTTGGCAGTCAAAAGAATGATAAATGACAACAGAATGTTACAAAGGAAAAGTTTCCATGGTTGGTTAGTTTGAGAAATGCCAGGTTTAACAGATTTCTTTACTATTGGGCTTTTAATGTGATTGCACGCATAGTGAATGTCCAGATGGATTCCAAGATCCCCCCTCTCTCTTCATCATCTATGTGAGTGCTCCATGCAACCCATTTCATGAATCAGTACTTTAAAGCAACAAGTACTTAATTTCACACTTAACCTCAGCAAACCAGTTTCTTTACCGACACATGCCATATTTCTAGGCATGCGACTTAGAAATGCAACTTTAGAAACCTTCACATTGTATTGTCTCACAGTTGGTTTATTTTTCACGAAGGTAAGATTACTACTGTGTTTTAGTAGTGCTCACCAGACCCTTCCCTTCTGGGGTGTGCAGGCTTGGGTTTAGTCTTCTGAACATATCACTGCCATGTACTTTTCCTTACTGAAGCGTCTCCATTTGTTCTTGGCACATTGTCCAACATGCCTGGAGCAGCTAACGCAGCTTTAGAAAATGTCTAAGAGAGTTGCTTACAACTGAGAGACTCTGGCTCTACATATAGCTGAGACGGAAGCTGCCAAGATTCAAATTCTCTGATAACTTAAAACAAATGTCCTGCTGATTTTTATAGTACAATAGTATAAGAACACATAATTCAACAACCACACAACAAATGACCTTTAAGCCATGTTCAACATAGGAAATTACTTCTATCTGTATTCACAGATAACGTCTAAACTTTAGGTCAAAGTATGTATGTATGTATGTATGTATGTACGTACGTATGTATTTTTAGGCGAGGTAACCCTTGGTTGACCTCACAGATTGCAAGGACCTTGTCAGCTTACAATACCTTATTTTCTTACTTTTTATTTTTTATGCCTACAGCACCTTGTCTTTCTAGGTGGTCTCCCATCCAAGTACTAACCAGGCCTGACCCTGCTTAGCTTCTGAGATCAGACAGGATTGGGCTTGTTCAGGATGGCATGGCCATAGACTCAGAGTCATATTTTATTTGAAGACTGGTAAGCTGAAGATCATGTCCTCACATGCAAATCCAAGCTTTAGTTCTCTAGGCAGTAGAGGTAAATACAAGTGATGTGCTTGACCTAAATCAGCATTAAAAGTTGAATTTAAGAAAAATTCCATCATTTAATGTTCTTTTTTCAAATGTCCATATTTTTTACTTTCTTCTCAGCCATCCATCCCAAAGCAGACTTTCCTTCTGCTATTATCTGTCAGATACTCCCATGTATTTCCTTCATGCTGTTAACCACAATCTGCAAATGTTCACTTGTTTCCTGTTTGCCTTGCCCACTAGAAGGCAAACTCTATGGGGGAGAACTTTGTGTGTGGCCCCTCTGTCGCCTTGCCCCTTAATACAGTGCCAGTTGGGGTTCAGTACATACTTGGATGAAGAGGTGCTGTTGAGTGTGCTAAATAGGCAGGAATGAGGACTTTAGATCAGAAATGAGGGCAAATCCTAGTAC
This sequence comes from Eonycteris spelaea, assembly GCA_003508835.1. Classification (NCBI taxonomy): domain Eukaryota; kingdom Metazoa; phylum Chordata; class Mammalia; order Chiroptera; family Pteropodidae; genus Eonycteris; species Eonycteris spelaea. The sequence goes on along the minus strand of PUFA01000087.1, from coordinate 2,217,361 downwards.
ATCCATTGAGGGAAAATATGGTTCATTTTGGGTTTGCCAGACAATTCCTAAGCTCTGCTCAAAAACAAGCACATGGAAAACAACACCCGAGTCTTTTTATAGCCTTTGAAAGTTTGAAACCCCTCATAGTAAGACTCATTTTGGAATAGTTATGCAAAGATTTAGGGATGCTCAAAGTGTGAATATTTACTATGTTTAAAATCCTTTTTTAGTTAACCATTTTATGAGATGTCTTTACTTTCATGCTCAACTTTTACACTTATCTTTTAGTTAATGCCTTTAATAACTCTTCTATTTGGCTATCCTCTGAAAGCTTTACTCATTCAATACTGACTTTGAAATTGGATTTTACTGAACGCGTGAGTGCATCATGATCCAAGAGGAAACATGGGCTCTTTCACCCATGGTTGCGGCTTTCTATTGTTCTAGAAAGGAAACCTCCTGGTGACCCTGTTCCTGGGCATGGCTTGTCTCTAAGTCTCTGGGGTCCACCATGTGGGGTAGAGAAAGTGAGTTCTACTTTGAGGATTGAACACTAACCCACCTCTACCATAATCCTGCCACAGTGAGGGATTGTTGTCTGAGCCTCATATACCTTTTAGTGATACAAAGGTGAAGACTCTTGCTGGGCAGCAGGCCCTTAAGAGCCTATCAGCTTGTTGATTAAACCCATGGACTATGGAGCCAAACTGCTGGGTTTGAATCTCAGCTTTTCTACTTGCTACCAGGGTGACTTAGAAAATATTCAACCTGTCTGTGCCTTGATTTCCTTACCTGAAAAGGGGGGGGGGATGATGACAATTATATTTACTTCAGGAAGCTGTGTTGTAAAGATTAAATGAGCTAATACACACGAAACCCTTAGAAAGGTGTCTGGCACATTGTAAGTGCTTAATAAATGTTACTTATTATTATTGTTTCTATAGGCTGAGTATATGGAGATCTTTGTCCCTGTAAAATCCTTTTAACTGAGACATTTTCACTCACTAAAACTCATGTTTTCATAATTAGCATTCAGATTCTACCTAGATCCTATTGGTCTCTTCTCTTTCCTCTGCACTGGTTGTTTACCCTACCCTCATTTTGGTTCCACATCCTGCTCTTGACTGATAACTTTGCTTAATTGACTTTCTTGCCCATGAACTTGAACAGACTTTCTGGGACATGACTTTTCATATCACAGGCAGGGGCTTGGCCCTTCCACATTCTCCCTGGACCTCTGGGGCCATGAGGATACAAGACCTTCCCTGATTAGTAGGGAGTGATGATGGAAGACACTTGTCTTCCGCCTTATGAGTGGGCTATCATCAATTCCTAAACCTTTAGTACTGAGCTGCAATAAAATGGTGGTGGCACCATGTGTATGTGTAGGAAAATAACATGGCCACATCTCAAAGAGGACACCCAGCCATCCAGGTGGGAAGGGAATTAGGTTTGTTTCTCAGCATAGCCCTTATGGTCTTCGCACCCTTCTCTTTCTCCAAGTCTCTGTTTGCCTCACTGTTGACAGTGTTTGGGTGGTGGCCTTGTCTGGGGCTGACCCATTAAATTCTTACACATAATTGGAACCAGACGCAAGTGTGGATTCTAGGCCCTTGGTTGAGCATATAGCAAATGACCCTGTATTTGTGCAGCACTACCACGACTCAGAAAATAAGCAGCATTTCCCAGTGCACTGGAGAGTAATTTATCTGTTCTTCTCCCAGGCAGTGGTTCAGTCCTTTGCTGTTGAGATGGTCTTTATTGTTTTTCAATTATCTTCAAACATCCTCACTCTGTTCTGTGTTTCCATTTAAAACTTCACATTTTTCCAGGAGAATAACCCTCAACCCGATCGTTTTGGTTGTCAGTGGCTGGATGAAGCATCTCCGGTGGTAAACTAACACAGCTGAAGTTCCCAGAAAATTTTTCATGTGGAGTTTACTGAGTGTTGGGATTTACAGAACAGTGTGTGGCTCTTCATTAATAAACGTGATACACTGTGCTGCGGACTCACCATGAATGAAGAATTGCTGAGACGTCTGAGTTTCCTCAGAAATGTCACTGCTTAATCTATACATGTAGTTAGAATACATGAGGATAGAGAGTGAGTTTCATCCATCTCAGGCTCCACACAATGTGCTCAGATGATAAATTCCTGGTTAATTTTCTCACTCTGGCTCTGTGAAAACTCTTAGCTCTAAGCTGCCACAGTTCTTTTCAAAAATTCCCTGGCAGTCCTGGAAGCCAGGAAAGATTTACTTTCAAACAAGAATTTTGGTGTTTGTATCACTGAGTCCTTTATTTAATTACAATAGCACATTGTTTAAATTAAATTTCCTTTGAAATAAAATAAGGGATTAAACGACGGGGAAAACAGTATGTCAAACCAGAAAACTAGACAAAGTTTTGAGAGACTTAAAACTCTATTAAAAAAAAAAAATTCTAAAGCCTTTGCGAAGCACTCTTCCCCACTGGCCAATTTGCTCACGGCCTTCATCTAAGAGATATTCTTGCAGTCACCTGAGTTAGATCTGAAAGAGAGTATTTTTATAAAGCCAAGCCAGACCTCAAATCAGGGTCCTACAGGGCTCTGATGAGCCCTTTTAGAAATGTTAGAATTGAGTGTTTAACTTTATAACCAGAGGGTGTCAGAGTCCTTCCTTTAAAAATGTCAGTTTTAGCTGGATATATGAAAATTTGTAGCAGTTAGCTGTAACCCATCACACTAGACCAGAATTCAAGTAGTGGCAGTCCTAAGTACATATTGTTACCTAAATCCTGTCTTTCTTTTTCCCTACTGTCTCTTTCCATTTCTCCCTCCTTTTCTTCCTTCTTTCCTTTCTTCCATATTAGAAGCCTTCCTCAGGATGGGAGGGATTGGTAGTAGACTTGCTAGTAGATTTCAGGAGTAAGAGAAAAATGCTCTCTTTTATTTTCAGAATACTTCTGATAACAAGTGTCATTTTTTCCACATCAAGCAATCAAGCAATTCTCCAGTTCATTGTGGACACTGGGACACTGACGGTTTAATTTAATTCTGATAACAACTGTCTGGAGTGAGCACAGACCCCACAGGCTAAGGGCTTGGTTCCACAAGACTGCCGCCACCTCAGATGCCAATTGCAAGTTCCAGGTTGTCACCTGTGCTTCTGACCACTGGTTCTAAGTTGGGGGTTCCCATAACCTTCTCCTCAGGTTTTGATAATTTGATAGAATTGCTCACAGAACTCAGGAGAACGTTTATTTACATTTATTATAAAGGGTATTACAAAGGCTACAGATGAACAGCCAGATGAAGCAGTGCATAGGGCAAGGCATGGGGAGGGGAACAGAGCTTCCGTGTTCTCCTCAGATGTGTCACCCTCCCAGCTCTGCCATGTGTTCACCAACCTGGAAGCTCTCTGAATCTCAGAGTTTAAGGATTTTTATGGAGGCTTCATCATGTAAGCATGATTGATTATTAACTTAATCTCTAGCCCCTCTCTCCCAGGAGATGGGGAGAGGTGGAGCTGAAAGGTCCAAGCTTCTAATCATGTTTGGTCTTTCTGGTGAGCAGCCTTCAGCTAGGACCCATCCAGGAGTTGCCACATTAGAGCAAAGGATGCTCCTATCACCCAAGAAATTAGAAGGGTTTTAGATGCTTTGTGTGAGAAACCAGAGTCATAGACCAAATAGTAGAACAAAAGGTGATCCTAGCATCCTAATCACTTAGGAAATTGAAAGTGTTTTGGGAACTCTGTTTTAGAAACCGAGGACAGAGACCAAATATATATTTTTATGTCACAGGGAGACTGAGGGCTAAACTTTATTTTAACAATTCTCCTTTCCCCGAGTAAAGTTAAGGAAGGGCAATAGTAATGTGTCACTGTTGTCCTCAAAGTTTGGGTCAATCCCATGCTTCATAGTGACCACTGAGCGTGCGGCTCATGCCATGCCCAGGAGCTCTCAGACTAGGTTCAGAGCTCTGGGCAGCGGTCCCTGTTTGAGTTCTCCTGCCGTGTCTCCCCACACCTCAGGCTTGCTTCTGTAAGTGAGTCTGTGAGGCCACAAAATCCATCTTTACTACAGCTTTCCCTACAGTGTAAATAGCTGGAGTTTACTGAGTAATCATCAGAGTTTACAGTTTATGTGTGTGCCAGCTGTTACGGATGATCTTTCTCGTCCAGGACATTTGATGAATATTTGTGGATAGAGTGAGTGCCTGTGTGGAAGAGGGGACACCGGAGCTTTAGGTGGCAAAGCGATGAGTTTGGAAATGAAGTATACCTGATGAAGCTTCTCAGGTAGTGCAGGGTCAAGGTATGTCTCCAAGGTGAGGGAGAAAGTTACCCTAAGAGAAGAACAGAGAAAAGAGCAAGATATGCGTGGAGAGCAAGGAAGATTGATTTTGGTGGAAAGAACCAGGTAAAACTTCTTTTAAAAGGTGGTAAGGAGTCTCAGCCTAGCAGACCAGGCAGAATTGGAATGTATGCATGGGACTCTAAGTTAAGGCGGGGAGTCCCAGGGTTACAGCACAAACGTGAGAGTGAGAGAAATGGGAGTGGCCTAGTTTGACTGCAGTGTTGGTTCAGAGAGAAAGTTTGGTTGGGGGGGGCGGGTCATTTGGGAGTAGGTGATGCTGAGCTTTGGCTGTCAGGTAAATGAGTTGGAGCAACATGAAAGCAAGGAAAATAACTTGGGTAATTCAGACAGACCGGAAAGGTAGATTTGTGTTGAGTTGGCTGGGTTTGTGTTCTTCAACAAAATCTTTCATTTCCATCTGTGAGGAACCAAAAATGCCTCCTCAGGTTGTAGCCATCTTCTTATTATATTCAGTCAGACTCCCTTCCTTGCACAGGAAGCTCTCCGCATCTTGTCTCGTAACTGCCAAGTTCACCATTGTATTTAAGGAATAACAGCTCTCAGTGGCTGAAAGTCTGTCACCTGCCAGGCACTGTGGGGAGTTTGTTACATGTGTTATTCCTTTTAATTATCTTCAAAACCTAATGTGGGAAATGTTTCCTTATTTTTCAGGCAAGGAAACTGAATCCTAGGATAGTTATGTGTGTCCTAAGATTACCCAGCTTAGACATGCCAGAAAAAATGATTTGCTTTATTGTATTCCATTTATTCTTCTATCCAAACCTGAGAACTTTTAATGTTGATAAATAATAGTGACAATGGGTATGCTCAACATATCACGTGCATTAACTCACAAAAATAACATAAGGAAAGTTCTGTTGCTATTATTCCCATTTTACAAATGAGAAAACTGCCCTAAAGATTCATATAATTTGTCCAAGGTCATCGAGCTATCAGGTTCCAAAGGCCAAAATTTGAACCCGGGCTCAGAGCAATGGTCACAGCTACTCTGCTATCATCGATTATTAGCCCTGTTAGTGCAGGGACCAGGGTCGAGCACGTAGTGGTGACTTACATGCTTTTGAATATTTTATGAATGAATTAAGCTAATAAATGAGTAAGTGGGTGATATAGAGAATGAGAGTGAGTCACGTGTATGGCAGCAAGCCTGAGTTCTTGATGTTCTCCTAAACACTATGCAAGGACTTTGGGGAGCCACCACCAAAGTGAAGAATGATGTGACCTGGCTATGACTATGTGGTCCAGATAGATGAGCACCCCACGGGTGTGGAGATGGGGTCAACTGCTAAACTCCACACCTTTCAGCCACTTGGGCTTTGTCTATAGAAATGAATTTTCTTACTATTTTCTAGTGTTAAATGGATATATAGCATGCTTTAACAGAACTAATTCAATTGAGAATAATATAAACAATCACAAATACATAGGGACAGTTTAGTAGTTTATCTTTTTATACTAAACTTTACTTTTTCTCAGTTACTACTACTGAACTTTAAAAAAAATGACTTTTTATTTGAGAATAATATCAGATGTATAGAAAACCCGCAAAGACAGTAGAGAGCATTTCCAAATACCCCTCACCCAGATTTCCCTCTTGTCAACAACTAACATTACTGTGGTTTATTTGTCATAACTAAGGAAACAACATTGTAGGTAACTAGTGTTTTGCATTTTATTCAAAATTTACTTTACTCAAATTTTACTAGCTTTTCCCCAATGTCCTATTTCCCAATGTCCCATCCAAGATACCATATTATTTAGTTGTCATGTCTCCTTAAGCTACTCTGGCCTGTGTTAATTTCTCAGAGTTTCTTTATTTTTCATGACCTTGACAATGTTGAGAAGTTGTGGTCAGGTGTCTTGTAGAATGTTCCTCAACTCGGGTTTGTCTGATGTTTTTCTCATAGCTCGGAATTATGAGTTTTGCGAGGAAGACCACAGAAATGAAGTGTCATTCTCATTATTTCATATCAAGACTACCATTAAAATTTCATAGCTAAATATTTAATTCTTCTACTCTAGGTGTCCATAGCTCCATGTTCTTTCTTTGGCACTTTGGCTGATGGCTTTAGCTGATTGTCATTGGAGAGAACAAGATTACCTGTTGACTTGCCAAGTCCTAGCTAAGTCTTTGAGGCAAAACATTTTACAAGGTGTTCTGCTTGCTTAGTGTTGCCCAGTCTAGCTAAGACAATCTTGGCTGTTCTAATCAGGTAAGTTTCTCCTAGGTGAGAAGTAGAACATTTTTCATAACTGCTTACAGATGAAAGGAGGCATTTCTAGCTCTTAACATTGTAGCAGTCACCCAAGGCCTTTGTGGATGCCATGAGGAAACACTGATCTTGCTGCTGGGGTAGATGAAATTGAGCTTATATGGGCAAAGCCACAGGAGAAAATATAAACGTGTATATACAACCATGTTTTTATAGATGGTCCTTAAATTGCATGTTTGCTTATGTTTTTAGAATATAAAACTACCAATAAAGATGATCTCTAAATTGCCTTTGTTTGGGGGCATTCACTGTTCCCTAGCACAAAAACCAGCCTCTCTCATGGATTCGTCTTCACGCAAACTTCCTTGTTTCTTTTTCTGGGAGATCCAGCTGAAGCTGTGCCCTGGCTCAAGAATCTACATCCATAATTTCCCTTTAAAACTACTTTGCTTTTGGGTTTTGACATTTTATCCATATTTGTTAAACATGAAATGGTTATAAATTTCAGGAAAGCCAGCAAGTTTTGGATAAATAGAAAGCATTAAGGCAATTTCCAAATGGCAACAATCCTTAGTGCCCTGTGGGAGGCCAAGTGGAGCAGATCTGTTCTGGAGTTTGTCTCACCGAATTTTATTTTGTTGTTTATTTTATTTATTTATTATTTTTGGTGTATGTCTCTTTACTTTTAGACAAAACAGTACTCCTGCAGGGAAAGATAGCATCAGACTGTTTATTGGAGATCTTGGCTTAAAGTGCAGATGTTTTGGCTCAGTTAATAATAAACCATTTTTTAGCCTATTTTTAATTTTAGATCATGAAGTAATAGGAAAATATAGCAACTTTTTGAATGTGCTCTTAGCGGGAGAGAGAAGAGAGAATGATGAGAGAGGCCGAGAGAAAGACAGAGAGAGACAAAGACACAGAGAGAGGCAGAGAGTGAGATAGAGAGACAGAGAGAGAGAGAGAGAGAGAGAGAGAGAGAGAGAGAGAGAGAGAGATCGAGTGCTCATTTGAAGGTAGATGGTTCTGGTTAGTCTTAGGGCCAGCTTTAAGAATTGCCATGGTATTTGGTGATGAAAGGAAATCAAACTTGGATGGTGAACACCCAGTGCTATATAGCACACAGTTGAATTGAACACTTGAAACTTATTTGATTTTATTAATCAATGTTACCCCAGTAATTTTTAATAAAAAAAAAGACATTGCCATGAAAATGTCTTCATTACTCTTTTCCATCATCACAGCCTGTCTCGATTCTTACCATTTCCTCTCTCATTCCCTTGATTCCTTTCCATGGTGTGTACCCTTCTTGAATCTTGGATGTGCTTTTCCAGTCGGTGTCTACATCTTCCTCTAGAATGGCAGGCCTCAGGGTAACAGGTTTTCTCCTGCCCGGCTACCCCTGCTAGAGCCCTGAAAACTTTGAGCTTAGCATTAACCTAAACTTTCAGGTCAAGCAACATCCACTTTCCAAAGTAATAGTTGCTCATTCTGTTCATGGAAATGATCATTAACAGATTCCATTGCAGGGAGATGGGGCTGCAGAAGTGGGCCATGCCTCAGGCCCAACCAGAGCAGCACCTCTGCTGGCGCTTGTGTCTGGGCAGGTAGGAAGCAGGGCAGGTAAGGGCAGTGTTTGGGACAGCAGCAGATTTCTACCAATGGGCTAGTGTGTCCTTGCCTGCTTCCGGTAGGTGGGATCACATCAAGCCCTTTGGTTCTCTTCACTTTACGACCAGGTAACCACACGTGCTATCTCAAGTCAGTGTCCTCGTTACTGTATGTGGTTTCCAAAAGTGATTGAGAGTAGAAAATGATGAAGATGATGGTGATATTAATAATAACACCCTATATTCAGTACATAAGTGACAAGGATTGTGCCGAGTATTCAAAAAACATCAACTGTTGCATCCCTACAACAATTTTATCAGAGAAGGACTTTTGTTATTCTCATTTTATATTACAGAACTCAGGTTGATTCAGAGAAGTTAATTGACTTGTTCGAGATCACACAGCTAGAAAAAGTTGGGACTAGGTCTCAAACCAGTTTGGTCTGAGTTTGAGCCTCTCTTAATACCTTTGCTATCTCATGAAGCCAAAAAACCCTAATGTCCAAGTGCTGAGAGATGTGAGTATGGGTGTGTATTTGTTTTGTGTGCATATGTATGCATACATGTGTCTTTGTGTTCATGTATGTGTGTATGTACATTGCTTGCATATACAAGTGTGTCTTTGCCTGTATGTATGTTTATGTGTGCTGTGTGTTTCTATACATGTTCATTTGTGTGCATATCTGTATACTCATGTGTATTTGTCAATGTACGTGTTCTTGTGTTTATGTATGTACATATGTATTGCTGCGTATACATGACTGCATGTGCGTGTGATTTTATGGCATAGTGAAATGCAGCTAAAAAAAGGGCTTGTAAAAATTAAAGCTTAATATTTAAATTCCATACGCACAAAAAAAAAAAAGCTCTAGGATATGCTAAGTCACTGTCCTGATGGAATGGTTTGGGGTCCCAGAGCAGAGCCAGAGGGAGTGAGGCTCTCTGTGTAGGAGCTGTGCCCACTTCCAGAGCCCATGCATCACCATTTCGTATGGCTCTGAATCCTGGTGCCTTGGCTACATTTTTCTGTGTTGGGCTAATTTCCTTACTTTGAGATATTGTGCATTTTTTTTTGAATTAATTCAAGTGAGTTGTTTTATGTTTATTTTGATTCTTCTCTCTTTTACTTCGAACCAACATACCCTTTTCTAGGACCATCCTGGCAAATGTAGCCAGGTTTGAGAAGAGATCGTGAAGCAATGTGAGGTCACAGTAGGACAGAGGCCTCCCTCATGATTCTGCTGTGGGTTTAAGAAATATCAAGTGGCAGAAACCTAAGAATGCTCTTCCTTTTCTTAAGCCAGTAGAATGCAATTATAACATGACTCATTACTTCATGGGTTCATATGTATCCATGTGTGCGTGTGCATGTGTGTATGTGTGTGCATGCGTGTGTGTGTAGAACATGGGTTCTTCGACATTTCAGCAGAATGTTTATAAATTCAAGACACTATTCTGGGTGCTGGGGCATGTATATCAATTAGGAAGCTCTTGGCTGCAAGTTACCAAGACTGGGGAATGACGACAGTGGTGCACCTGGACAAAGGTGAGTATTTTATCACTGGCATGGTTTTGAATTACTGATGAATGATAATAATAAAAACCAGATGGACTTTAGTTGGTTTTATTACTGTTTTTAAATTCTGTACAAACCACACACTTCCTTACTGCTCACACCCAAGGTACACTGGCTCTAATGCTCACACTGCAAAACATTCAGCTAAGCAATCATTTTATTATGAAATAAAGTGGGGGTTGTTTTGGCAGCTTAATGATATCAGCATAGACCTAGGACCTTTTATTTGTCACTCCTCTCAACATCCTGGCAAAGTCATTGGGCTTGCCTCTCATGGCCCAAGATGGCATAAGACAATGTCTACCCTAAGAAGAGAGGTGCTTTCTCCCAATGTCTCTTTAAACAGGGAGGAGAGTTTCCAGGAAGCCACTCCAGAAAACTTTCCCACAGCTCCCATTGGCCAGGATTGGGTCACATAACGATGAACTAGTTTAGAAGTTGGCGAACTACTATAGCTCATGAGTCAAACATGACCAGCCACCTGTTTTTTTCAGTCTACAAGCTAAGAAGAATGGCTTTTACATTTTTAAATAGTAGAAAAAATCAAAAGCAAAGTAATATTTCATGACATGATAGTTAAATGCAATTCAAATTTGAGCATCCATAAATCAAGTGTTATTAGAATACAGCCACGTCCAATAGTTTATGTACTGACTATTGCTGCTTTTACTCTACAGTGGAAGAGTCCACTATACTTTCTGCAAAGCTGAAAGTATTTACTGTCCGGACCTTTACAGAAAGAGTTTGCTGACCCTAAACTAGCTGGATGGGTGGTGGGGAATTTCTGGCATTTTCAGCCTTTATGGTGGGTGGCTCAGAGAGCTTTAGGTGACTTAGTTAAGGTCACTCAACAAGTGTCACAGCTTCTGAGAACAAATCTGTTTGGTTTCTCACTCTTTCTTCTGTTACTTTGAATAATGAGGTGGACATGTTCTACAGAGCAGCACGAGCAAAGCACAGAGTTTAGAATGTACATGGGAGGGCAGAGTCTAATACAGCTGGAAAAAGATGCTGTAGAAGATTGGGTTATGGTCAGGTCATGGAGGTTTCTGAATGTTGAGCTAAAATGAACTTTTTCTGTTGAAATGGAAAGATTTTGAGGAGGAGATGAGCTGTTCTGCGATGTAACTCTGATGAAGATGTGACAGATGAGATAAATGTCTGATATAACACGGTTGATTTTTAATAGGGGTTAGCCTTTTCATTTAATACCAAAATTATAAAGGGATCCCAGCAATTTTGGTGTAGAGGCCTGAGGGTGTAATGTGGCAAAATTGGCTTGAAGGTGTGTTTTGTTTAGCTTCACACTGAAATTTTTGTTGTGTGTGTGGAGTAGACCATTAAAAATGAGAAGACTGCATGTAAAGATATGGATTTCTAGCTTTTCTCAAATAATTTGGGAACATCTGGCAACTAGTTCCACATTTCCACATGAAAAAAATTAGCTGGAGTTGAGACTGATGTTTTTAGGTTCTCCATAGTCTTTACCTTGGCTTATTACTCTCTTGACATTGAGGTCAAGTATAGTTGCTGTTTTTCATTGCTATCTCAGCTAAGGTAATTTTAGATGCTGTAACAATAAGCCCTGACATTCCAGTGATTCAATATCTAATGTATAGAAGTATATCATTTTACCCATGTAACAATCCAATGTGGGTGTCTCTGAGAGTGGATAGCCTTCCTCCACACAATCATTCAGAGACTTGGGTCCCTCCCATCTCCATGGCTCAGCAATTTCAGTCTTAGGGTCCTATACATGCAAGTGGGGATGGAGAAAAGAGGGTGAAGAAGGGCCAGCCTATTCATCGTCTTGGCTCAGGAATAATATACATCATTTCTGCTCCTATTCCATTGGCAAGAACTAGATAATGGTCCCACTTAGCTTCAAGGGAGCTAAAAAAAATATCTCATGTCACCACTTTCCAGCAACAGCTTTACTATGGAAATGAGAACATGGATTTTAGTAGACAGTTGGTTCATCTCTGCTATAATTACCTTTTCTCTGTTTTTCTAGTAGTAAAATTTTATTATGAGATTTTTATTACACTTGGCTGATCTCATTCACATTACTTAAGTGCTGTGGCAGTTGGAATTTTGACCCGTGGCTTGTGGCTAATGCATTGCCTTAGAATGATAATTTAATGACCATGAAGGGTCCTAGATAGAAGTGCTCTGCTGCATTTATATCTGCATGTTGACCACTGCAGCTTTTCTACAAAATTCCTCCTGGTTAGACTCTGGACTTGATTTTTTGTTATCTTTGGTTGTGTAGCAGACTACTTCAAAGCCTCATGGCATAAAAAACATCAATCATTTTATTATGCTCATGGATTGTGTGGATCAGGGATTTGGGCATCATAGCAGGGAAGGCTTGGCTTTGCTCTTCAGTGACTGGGGACTCAGCTGGAAAGCTTAAACATCTGGAGGCCAACTCAAATGGTTGGAAAATGGAATCATCTAAAGTGTTCTTCACTCACATATGTGAAACCTGGGCTATTCAGGTTGTCGACTGGGGTGCTAAACATGGCCTTTTCTGTGGGTCGGGCTTCCTTCCAGCATGGCAGCCTTGGGATAGTCAGGTTTCTTACATCGTGGCTCAGGACTCCAAGAACAAGTATTTTTAGCAAACAAGGTAGAAGTTCCACAATATTTTATGATTTAGCCTCGGAAGTCACATAGCGTCATTTCTATGGCACACTATTGGTATACAAAACCGTCACAAGCCAACCTTGAGTCAAGGGGAGGGAACCTAGAACCCCACCTCTTGATGGGAAGAATGTCAAAGGACTTGAGGCCATGTTTTAAAACTGATATAGACTGGTGCATTAATTGGCATCCTTGCATACATAGCATAAAGCGTGCCATTTAACTAAAGGAGTAAGTTTTCATCAAAAGCCCAAAATAATTCTAACTTGTGATTTCTTTAACCATCTCTTACCAGCCTGGGGGAAAAAGTGAATGAGGACAATTCTAATTGCTCAGAACTGTGAGATACACTACACATCCCAGTTTAGAAGTCTAGATTTCTCACTTGGAATTTTAATATATTTGACTTTGAGTCAATATGGAATCCTCTCTAGTCTGATATGTGGCTTCTGTCTGCAACAGCACCCAAAACTGGTCTAAAAATTCAGGCTTGAGAGCAGACCAACTAGTCCATCTTAAATAGAATTCATAATTCTGGGCACACTTAGGTCTAGATCAGGGACTTCATCTCAGATCCACAAATAAAATTCAAGGTGTTCATGATATTGGATGGGAACAATTACATATTTCTTTTCACTAACCACTAACTGAAATACAGAATTCCCTTCAGTTATGACTGTAGGCAACAAACCCCATTAGTAATAGCAGTATTGATGACCTCGTGACTTAGCCAGCTGACGAAATCAGTGATACTCTCATATATTGTTACAGTTGTTGCAGTTCTCTTGAAATACTGTTTGTACTCATCATTACTTTGAAATTATGGTGGTCATTAGATGTTCTAGATTTCATGTAACTACAGTCTTTCCATCTATAGACATGTCCCACAAAGCTGGACAGTCGTCTAGGCAACTCTGACCCCAGAAGTGGTTCAGTCACCAGCCCATGAATTTGGGCTTTCTCACCTTGTCACTAGTCACGTGCATTGCTTTGCATTATTCTCTATCCACAGTTGTTGAATGACCAAAACATAGAAGGGAGTGAATTATTTTTACTGTTAGGTAATATTTTGCAAAACTGGATAGTCCAAAATGCGAGTGTGTAGCCCTCTATAAAGTGGTGCACCTGTTCTTTCTAGAATTCTGGAGATAGCCTTGCGTGAGGATTCAGGTAGGGTCAACAAAAGGGGAACAGTGAGTCTGGGCACAGGAACTGGAGGAAGTGCTCCAAGCCCTACTAATACTTTCAGATGGAAGTTTGGTGTTCCACCCGTATGGACAGGACCATGTGTGGAAAGGCAGAGGCTTTTCAAAATTATTGTTTTGATGGTGGGGGCGGGGTGGGGGTGGGTAGTAGGTGATACCTGTACTTCGCACAAAATTTAAAAGATATAAAAGGAATTCAGTGAAAGGTATGCATTTTACTCCTGTCCCTCAGCCACTTACTTTCTTTACCTAGTGACAATAACTGCTCTCAGGTTTTTGGGATATAACTCCTCCAGTATGTTGAATTTGAATACAATCACACATACCACCCACACACCCTGCCTTGACTATGGCAAGAGCCTCCTATTTTTTGAGTGTCATGAAAACAATGCATTATAGTATAAATTTCAAATGGTATAAGAAGATACCAGTTACAAAATAAAAGCCTGACTGATGCTTCTCCTTGAAGAAAATTCTTTAAACATTTTATTTTTTAGTGCTTCTGATGTCCAGCTCCACACTTTGAATAAAATGCATATACCTCTGTTTTTTGAATTACCAACTTTAGATAGCATCTAGTATTTTCCATTATGAAATACTTTAGCTAAATCAACTGAATTTAACTAGTGTAAGTCCTCTTCTTCCATTTTTAAAAAATTAATTATTCTTTTAAATTCTTCTTTTGGTTATCTTTGTAATTTTAACAACCATAACTTTTATAGGGTCAAGGCTAATAACATATGTTTTCTGTTTTATAGATAAGATTAATTATTGCATATATATGTTCATTCCAAATATTAATGACAATCAAAATTTATAATATTTTATTATGTAAATATTATTTATTACCAAACTAATTACTGTGATTGCAGAGAAGGAACTATCACCCAACTTGCTGCCACTCAAAACTATTAGTAATAACACTAATATGTATAGAACACTATTAGTCCACTTTATTTCTTTATTTTTAAAATTTGTTTTTATTGAGATATTATTGACATATAACACTGTATAAGTTTAAGGTGTACAAATATGGTGTCTTAATACATTTATATATTGCAATACAATTATCACTTCTTTTTTTGTGGTGGGAACAATTCAGATCTAGTCCCTCAGCAAATGTGAAGTTTGTAGTACATATTGTTGACTATAATCACTATGCTTTGCATTAGATCTCCAGAATTTGTTTTATCTACTGGTTGTAAGTTTGTACCCTTAAACATCTCCCCAATTCCCTCACTTCTACCCTCTTGGTAATCATAATTTTACTCTCTGTTTTTACGAGTTCAGCTTTTAAAAAATGCCACATATAAATGATATTATACAGTTTTTGTGAGATAACAGTTTTGTGAGACACAGAAGGACAAATGCTGTAGATATCACTTATATGTGGAATCTACCAATCTCACTTTAAAGATGAGAATGCAGAGGTCCAAGGGATTAAGAACATTGTCCAAAATTTACACAGCATTAAGTAGAGCAGGATAGACAGTATTTGAAACCAGATAGTATGATTGTAGAGCTCATGATCTTAAATTTTGCACTGTTCTGCCTCTCTAAGCAACAAAATGAAATGCCTGTGCTCCATCAATTTCCTGTCTCCTAAAATTTCTTGTAGTAAAGAACATGTAGAAACAGTTGAAGTAAAATCTAGAAGTAACCCTTCCGCTTTTCCTATAACCATCGCCCATCCCAAAGAAAGCCAATGTTAACAGTTTGATGGATGGCTTTCTAGTGTCTTTTCTGTGTAATTTAGTGGGCTCACACGTTTGATATGTTACCTATTGACTTGCTTTTGATTTGGAGATCATCCCATATGAGCATATAAAAATTTACTACATTCTTTTTTAAATAGCAGTATAAAAAATGTTTATATGGGTACCATAATATACATAATCCCTTCTTTACTGATAGATGTTTGGATTTCTTCTAGTTTTCACTATGACAAACAGAGCAGCTAAAAACATCTTAGTTCATGCTTTTGGGGGCACTTGTGTAGTTTTCTCTAGGATAGGGTTGGTAGCAATGAAATTACTGAAAGTATAGACACATTTAAAATTGTGATAACTTGCCAAATTGCTTTCCCCCTATACACAAAAACCTTTAAAATGCATTCTTCTTCCTCATTGGATGAGAATGCTTCTTTCTTTATAGCATCTTCAACATTTGAAATCATCAATATTTTTATTTTTTGCCAAGCAGATTTGCAAAAAAATTGATATCTGATTGTTCATGGGCATTCTGTTATAATTAAAAAACATACTATTGACATTTTACTATCTGCTTATCGACATTTGTGATTCTGTAAATTGCCTTTGTTATTTACCTATTGAGATATAGGCCTCATAAATTTTTGCGAATATATTTATTGGATAATAATCTCTTTTATTTGAGACACTGCATATACTTTCTTCCAAAGTACTGGTTGTCTTTCAATTTTACTTGTCATGTCCTTTGTGACGCAGAATTTAAAATTTTTCAATAGTCAAATCTGTCAGTCTGGTACACAATGTTTCTTTTGGCATCTCAAACCCAGCATGTCTAACGCTGCATTTCCCCTGGTTCCCCCACTCACCTTCTCTTCTTGACCAACAAATGACCTTCTCTTGACCTTCTCTTCTTGATTCAACAAATGTTGCAATGCCTAGGGGTCACAGGAGTTGGTTTTTGTTTGTTTGTTTGTTTTTATCATGGGGTGGCTAGGAAACTTCATACCAATGACATTGTAATTTTTTTAAAAGCAAGAGAGAAATTAAGAGATCTTTTAAAATGCAATTATCATACACTCCACCTAGAAGCAAAAAACAATAGATTGCTAAGATGGTGTCTTTGCAAGTTCCTGCCGTGAAACTTTATTACAAATTGCTAAGTGCGTTGCCTCAGGATAGGCTTCTCAACCCTGATATTGTCAAACTTTATTTGGTTCTCTTTAGCTCACTAATCTCCAAACCAGACCTCTTTTCAGCCCACAGAGACCCCATTTTTTATTGTGAGCAGAATAAGGAAGTACGCAGAAGGAATGATGCAAACTTCTGCACAAACCCCAGGGCAGGTGTTCCCTCGCTATGGTGGAAATGGTTCCAGAATTCTCCCCATGCTGAGGTGGGAGTTGTGAGGCAAATTTAGGGGAAACTATCAGTTTGAAAAATGGGGTTTCTTTCCTTTCTTCTTGGGATTCCTCTCCATGTGTCCTCCTCCTCCTCCTGACACTCTCATTCATTGGTCCTGTCAAGGAAGAGAGCACATTGCTTTATGTTCGTCCTTGGCCCTCCCCTCGCTTCCGTGGCTGCCCTTTGGGAACCTCACAGTACTTCCCATTGCAGAGCACTTGACAACGTGGAACCTGGATTGACTCAAACCCATGAAGTTCCCTTCCTGAAACCTTAGGATGCCATGGGGTCCCCCAGCTGATTCCATAAATGTGGTGTCACATTGTAAATCAAGCAGCTGCAGAGGGGCCAGAACATCTGCTTGGTCTTGTGATTCTCTTTACACCAAAAGGAAACTAACTCTAAAGGTTAGTAAAATGTGCACATTGCCAGTAAGTGCCCGTATTATTATTCTTCCCAGACATGGATCAGAAATATCAGGATCTTTTACTTCCTAAAAATGACATCTTAAACACACACACACACACACACACACACACACACACACACACACACACACTTTCCTGGAACACTGCCTAAAGGATGAGTAATAGGAAAAGAAAATGAAAAGGTAGTATCCTAGAGTTTATTGGAATCTAAATTCATCTTTAGCAATTTAAGAACGGTGTGCGTTTCTGAGTGTTTAGTTACCCAATCTAAGAACCGTATGTGTTCTTATTTATTTAGTTCATCAGATCTTTTTTTCTTTTTTACCACCTATAGCACCTGGTCTTCGTAGGTGGTCTCTCAACCAAGTACTAACCAGGCCCGACCTTGCTTAGCTTCTGGGATCAGACCAGATTGGGCATATTCAGGGTAGCATGGCCATAGCATCTTTAGATATTTAAAGATATTGGGAGCAGTCATAGAAAATAGATAGCTAAAGAGGGTGCAAGACAAGAACTATTATCTATAACCACTAGGTTGGCGTGGGAGGCCATTTTTTAAAACAAGATTTTACCTACCTCGTTTTCTCATAGACTAGTGTATTAGGCTAGGCTACGCTCTGGGAACAAATAGCTCCATCCCCCAACTTCAACCACTTAACACCACAAAGCTATGTTTATGGCTCATGGCAAGCCTGATTGGGGTCAGGTGACTTTCCTGGGCAATTGACCTTCATGCTTGGGGAGAGGAGTGGAGTGCCAGAGTTGCACACAGCTCCTAAGGGTTAGTTCTGTAAGTGACATATATTACTTCTGCTCACTGCCGAAACTAGCCGCACGGACACACCCACTGCAAGCAGGTTTGGAAATGCAGAAGAACACATGAATATTTGGAAAGTAGTACATGTTTCTGACACCCAGAGCTATTTTTGAGGCAGATGTAATAGAGATAATTATTCTTTCTTGTTAGTAATTTTTGATTTAGTAAATCTCCCTTTCTCTCTTCCTCCTTTCTTTTCACTTCTACTACCGACAGCCATAATGTTATGCTAAAATCTAACCTTAAATAAAAGATAGAAAGTCAATATGACTTAAAGTTGTGTATGTAGAAGATTATCTATGGACTAATGTAGTTCCATATAAATAAAGTTATTCTAATCCAAAATACAGAATTCTTAACTAAATTTCCCAGCCAGGGTCATTCCCAGCCTCTTAAACAGTTTCTACAGTAGACCACTTGGTCAGCAGTTCAAACCCATTGTCACTGTACTGCCCCCTGAGCCACTAGGGAAATCACTAGGGATACCAGTTAAATATACAATTACCTGGGTCCCATGATAAATCCACTTAAACCAGAATTTCACTGAGTAGAGCTCATTTCGAAAGAGCTCCACGGACTACTCCAATAAATACTGAAATTTGAGAAAGGCTAACTTGTATTAATTCTCCCCGGAGTATTTGCATGTTTTAAGAGGACAGCTGAAAGAAGAAAATGTTTTGTATAAAGGAATGATTTACTGAAAGTTGAAATTCAGCTACCAGTGGGAGAGTGGTCTTTGGGTAAAGGTCTTTCTACAATAGGTCATACTAAATACGTTTGCTCATTCAGCTATGTATAATATTTTTATATTGTTTTCTTGGTTTTTAAAAGGTCTTTTTCAGATAGTCTATTTATTATTTTGTTGCATATGTTGGGTCTCTGTTACAGGGGAATTTTCTATTACGGTTTTTCATTTTGGGTTGTAAACTCATCTTCAGTGGGGGATATTTTTCCTCCTGCAGAAATCTCTGATTCCTGGAATATGGAACCATTCCTACAGAGTGGTTTTTGTTTAGTGTCCAATGGGTTTTCCTTGCTTAGGACCATTTCTCCAGGATTGGCATTATGACACCATGCAAGGAAGGGCATACTTGGGATCTCTAAATCACACATGGCACAGACATATAGTTTTTAGTTCTTTTCATCCAATGGCATGGGCAGTGATCTACTTTCCTGACACTTAGTAGGAAATTATAGTATCCCCCCCGCCCCCAAATCCCTCTTCTCAAAGCAAATAGCCCTTCAGAACTCCTAGGTCTTATCTCATACCCCAGCCCCCTTACTTGGACGGCCGTGGCATCATTTCTAGGATCTAACTCTGGATATTTTAATTTCTCCTTTTATTTCCTGATGCCTGAGGATATTCAGATCTTTATTTTGAATTCAGCTTAGCATGCTTAAAAAGTGGTTTATAATTTACCCACTCTGTGTTCAGAGCCAGGCTGAGGAAAGGGCATAAACCCTATTGCACCTCAGTTTGCCATTTTCCCTGACGTCGCACGTGTTTTGTTTTTGTTTTTGTTTTGTTTTGAGTTTTAGGAAACATGTTCCTTTGCAGTTAGTTGTGTTCATTTGTTTTGTGCCATCACCGCTGTTTTGTTTCATGAATTCTCTTTGTGGTTGATAACAGTATTTGATGTTAAAAAGGTCCCATTTCAAGCAGAAAACAGCCCATTAATCACAATTTCACATGGAACTTAATTCATTTTCCTCACATAGTTGTTATCACACTATATTGTGGTCAGTTCCAGACAGCTTTGCCTCCTTTACCATAGGCTTCTGGGGCCAGTGACTAGATCTCATTAATCTTTTTTATCTCCAGTGCTGGCACAGAGCCTAGCATATAGGGTTGGACAGAAAATGTTTGTGTCATGGGTTATAAGGCAGGCAGCCTCGCTGCTGCTGCTGGTGTGTGCTACCATATTAGAAGGGCCTCACATAGAATTCTGGTTCTGGCGTGAATGGGTAGAACATCCTTATCGGTTTATTGGATTTTTAAGTGCTATTAATGGCTATTAACTAGTCTGTGTAGATTAACACCTGCTCCCCGCCTGGATGCATGCACAGCCATTAGTTGCAGAGAATAGCCTCCCTGGGGTATCAGAAACACATAAAAATTCAGGGAGGGGCTTGTCTCCTTGTTCTCAGTGATGACCGCAGGTCCCCAAGTACATGCTCAGACGCCATCTGCTACATGCTCTGCTTGCCCACTTGTCTCTCTTCTTCCCCTTCTTCCTCTTTTCCTCTCTCCTTCCCTTCTTCTCTCTCCTTTTACCTGTATAGGTGAAAGTGCTTAACTGAGTTAATCCATAGTAATTTATCAATAAATATTTGTTTAGTGAATTCTTTTAATAATCCTTAAAAGGGCAAAATGTTGTCTCTCTCACTTTTTCAAACAGAGGCAACCTCTAATGTGTGAACTAATAATAATGGTTAACACTTATTAAGCACATCATTATCCACTGGGTACCAGTTGCTAAGCATTTTACACCTATGGAATCATTTCATCTCAGAAACCGCTGTGAGACACTGATATGACACATACGTTGAATCCTACTCACCTAAGGCAGACAATTATTCATCCCAGGTCACATATCCTGTAAATGATAAAACCGAGCTCAGAGTCTAGGCTGCTTGGCTATGAAGCCTGTCCTCCTCATTGTTGTACCACACTTCAAACAGTGCTCATCTACTGAAGACACACTGCACACTGGATTGTCCACCAGGCTCAGCCACATAGTGGGGATCTTTATTTTTTTATTCAAGACTGATATAGAGGAATAGAAAGTACCGGACCCCTCATCCCATTGCAGGCTGGCAGAATCAGGAGGGCGACCGAGAACCAAAGCAGTTACATTTTCTACGGCAGGTATAAGTCTAAATGCTTAGGTCACTATCAAGTATTTAGTATTTGTAGCCTAAATGGCTTGGATTCCCATTTTAGCTTCTAGATGATAAGGGTTCTATTTTAAGAATACAATGATAGTAATATTAAAACTATTAATATTAATATTAGAATGATAGGGTAATAGTCTTTTAAAAATGTTCAGAGTAAGTTTCTTTAATGATCTTAATTCAATTTTGAGGTGCGAGACAGTCTATTAGAGAGAGAGAGAAACAGAAAATGCTAATCTTAATACAGTAATACAGGCTCTAGAGAAGTTGGCAGTCTCTTGGTGTGAGACGCCTGGCACCATAAAGAGGAAGTTTGGCTAAGGTAACACTCTCAGTAAAAGATGATGCTTACCCTCTCTGCCTGTGCGGGAGATCAGGATCTAGGCTGTAGTTACGTCTGTGTTTGTGTGTAGGGTCTATTGGACCAGATCATTACAGTACCTTGCGACTAAAGATTAGGTAGAGGATATGGACAGGCTCCAGGTAATTTTTGTAAAAATGCCGACATGCAATTTTTGTCCCGTCTTCACTCATCTCTTTCCTGTTGATTGAGATTTAAATAATGAGAGAAGATTCAGCAGAGATGTGGGATCATGGGGTGGATCGAGATGGAGCAAAAAGACTGAGCTTAGATCCTGGTCCTCATGGTGAGCAAGGTCAGCCCTGGACTGCTTTGGTTTAGCTAATTGAAGCTATTGTTAATATGGGGCTTTGCACCACTTGCAACTAAACCTAAGTGTAGTTGATCCATCCTATATCCAATGACTCCCAATGGACTGCACAAAGTGTGAGCTGGAGAGAAACAAAGCCTACTTAATGATTTAATCATTTTGCCACTAGCAGACCAGACCAAGAAAAAAAATCCTGACTGCATAATGGTGAGAGTGCTCACTCTATTTGGACACTTTCCCACAAGTTCTTTGCCTAGCTGACTCCTTCCCGATGTGATGGACAAAGAGAGAAAGACCTTTGCCACTTTTCTGTGGGACTTCTGCCTCTCACCATCTGCCTCTTGCCAGATACCTTTGCTCTTTCAATCAGAGAATGCTGAGTTTTGGCTTGTTCCATTCCATGTGGTGTAAGATAAGAATTTGGTGGGGTGTATCCCTTGCATTACTGAATATTACTAGAAGGGTCTAGGTGATGCTGATGAGCTTGATTCTCCTGGTTCAAAATCCCACCTCTGAATTAGGAGTTCTTTTCTCCAGAGTAAGAGCCTATAGAGGGTGAAGAGAATGAGGGTGGTCAGGGCAAGGTGGATGCTCTGGGGCAAAGTCCACTTTGCTTTTTGAAAGCAATCAGGTCTCCCCGCTTGATCAGTCAGCTCTGCTAAGTGTATCGAAACTAAGGAAACTTCCAAGAGTGAATGGAATTAAAGTCCATTAACATGTTAGGAACAAGAAAATTGCAAAATGCAGCGAGATGGCATTACACTGAAGGATTTGCAGTTACTTGTGCTGATGATAAGTGATCTTATCGCTACCCTCTGGGCCAGGAGATAGCCACTTCCTCCTCATGAAGGTGATGGTATCTCTTGTGACTTGGCTCTGAAAAAAACTCTGGTTTAGAAGCTCATACTGCACTTGCAAAAATGTTTCTAAATTTTGAATAATGACAATACACCCTGAGTCTTTCCTAACTTGGCAACTTTTTACTCCTCTGGCCTTGTGTTATTTGGTGTGTGAGGATTTCATTGAAGGACTATGCTTGGGGAGAAATGATTGGCAAGTATGTGCTTTATTATGTCTTTTAGGGCAACACAAGCATCATAAACGAACTGGGCATAAAATAATACAAATTTTTATAATTTGGGAAATATACGGAACATCACATATAATTATATCTATAGCAAAAGAAGCACTGACTATATGCTGGATACTTTCTAAGCATTGCTCATATGTTAGTTCACCAAAACCAACAATCCCACAAGGCAAATGCTATCATTATCCTCATTCTAATTTTCAAATAAGGGAACCGAGGTAGAGAAATTAATTTGTTCAAGGTCACACAGTTAAATTGGCAGAGCTGGAATTTGCACCAGGAAGTCTATCATCAGAGTCCAAGCTCTTACCAATTTTGCAGACCATATCTTGACATTGAATGAAAACACACATACGATGTTTAAGAAACTTAAAAGTGTCAAGTTATCCATCTTCAGATTCTCAAGAGATTATTCTTTTTAATAGTTACGACAGGCTCTTGTGCATGATTTTAAATAGTCACAGATAGTAAGAATGATCTTCATTCTTTAAAATTAGAGTTGACACACTGTGTGGTTTTGGACAAGTAAATTATTCCAACCTTGGATTTCTTATTTTCATATTGTAATAATTCTTTTTTTACTGGATTGTTAAGGACATCAACTAGGAGGAGAATAAAATGCCCATATTAATTTGGACTCTTTCCATTATCGGTGACTGAAAACTCAACTTAAATTGATTTAAGCAAAAAAGAGGGAATTCTTTGCTCTTTATAACTGAAAAGCTGCAAGGTAATCCGCAGGCTGGCTTCAGAATCAAAAGAAGTAATCTGTTTTGTTTGCATTGTTGTTTTTCCACTTTGCAGTTTCATTTTTTTCTTTTTATATTGGCTTCATTCTCAGGTTTCATGTGAAGGCAAGATGGCTCCAACCCTATAACTTCCCAGATTCAAATCCAAGAGGAAGGCAAGGCCTTTGGGATCAGTGGGGATTCACCTTGATTAGCTCTGACTGGCTTGGACAATCATGTTCCCTTCCTCTAATCAATCACTGTGGCGGGGGAAATTGCTTGCTCTCATTGGCCAGGCGTAAGTCATATGCTGAAGTCAGGGGTGGAGTCAATATTACCTGAAGCATAGGGGCTAAGAGAGGGGGAGGGATGTCTCCCTGGACATAAAATCAGGATGCACACCCTTATGGAGGTAAGTGTAAGAGGATGCAGAGCTCTAGAAATAACTGTGCAGTACCTGCTCCATGTGAAGAATTTGACAAATGCTGGTTCCAGGCCAGTTCTTGTATTGGCACTCACAGGCTGCTATTCCAAAACGACTTTTCAAGGTTGTATAAGCTAGAATGACATTCAATCACTTTGTTTAAACAGAGTAATAGATGCCATCATTAGAATTGCAAGAAAATACATCCTTACCTTGCTTTTTATTCAACATTTCCTTCCATTCCTACTCATCATATTTCCCCAGTGATCCTAAAAGCCTTCCACAACCTTTCTTCTGATACAAGACCAGAGATCAAGTGGTGGATAATGTGTCTACCATATCTTATCAGGCAGTCTGCCAACAACCCATCACTAATGCCCTAGCATTCAAGAACATGATCCAATGCAGAATTTGGAGGGAATTTGTTATTGCAAGGAGAAATAAAACCAAGAAGCCAAACTTTTCCATCTATCTTTACTATAATTTGTTAAATTAATCATTTGCTATTATTCACTTATTTATTCATTCAACAAATATATATTAAACACCTATGCTGTGTCTGGTTCTGTTACTGGAACTTCAAGAGATTGGGAGCTAGTTTATTTATTTTATTTTATTGTTATTATTTTTTAGTTTATTTATTCCATTTTCCTTACCACCCTCTCATCACAGAAAAAGTGCACATCTGAGCTGAGTCCTAATCTGCCCAAAGGCTTTTCCACCACACCTGTCTATGCTTCTCAAACTGTGCTCTCGAAATCTCACATTTCCAAGGGACAGCTACAAGGTCTTCCGTGGAGCTGGCAAGGAGAGAAGTTATCGTGGGGTTCTTTATAAGAATGTTTTCAAAGAAAGGAACACACACAGAGTTGTTGGAATCAGGCAGGTCTAAATTTTAGCTCTGCCACTGACATATAAACAATACGACTGTGGGCAAGTCAGATAATCTCTGGGGATTGTTTTGCTCATCGATTAAAACAAAGATGGTAATAAGCGCTTCATAGGACTGTTTCACAGACCCTTGTAGAACAAGATGAGAGTTCAATGAGATAAGTTAGTGAAAAGTGTTTGGCATGGTACCTGGCACTAGTAGGAGCTTAATAAGAGTTTAATTGTTCCCTTCCTCCCTCTTCCTTCCTTCCATTCTGCCTTCTCTTTCTCTCTCTTCTAACCTCACTTTGGGGAGACCTGAATGTAACAGAGGTTGAGCTGAGATGCAGCAGTTGTTGCCCTGCGTGCTTTTGAACCTCAAGCAGAGTGAGGGCCCATCAGAAGGTGCCAACAGGAGTGATGGTACCCCTTGAGAGGAGTCTCCCCACTTGGCTCAGCAGTCTAGCCTCAAGTGACCTTGGCTGCCACCTGAGGAGCTGCACTCCTGGGAACGATCCCATCACAGTGTATCAGGATTCCCTTTTCTCTACATCCTTGCCAACAGAATAGCCATTCTGATGTGTGGGGAGATATCTCATTGCGGTTTTGATTTGCATTTTCCTGATGATTCGTGTTGTCAAGTACCTTTTCACATGACTCTTGGCCATCAATAATATCACAATAACTTTGTTCGGTGACAAATGATTACTAGACTTATTGTGGTAATCATGTAATAAGGAATATGAATGTCAAATCACTATGTTGTACATCTGAAACTAATATAATATTGTACGTCAACTATAATAAAAGAAAACGAAATAGGCAAAAAATAGGTGTTTACTCTAGGCTCAGGACTTCTAATGCCTTTTTATATAAAGTATCAAGACCTTATAAAGAAAAGCCAAGCTACAACCTAGAAAACAGGACTAGATCTTTTCAGGCCGATGACAAATCTAATTATTATTCTATTTGTTCTATCAAGCTACATAGTAATAAAAAGAATGAACTGAAGGTAAGTTTTCATTTCACCAGTGCAATCGTTAAGTTCTCTGGATAGATCTTTGTTTTCATCCCAATAAGTTATTTAATTAGCAATCACTGAAAAATACCATGAAGCTATGTGTAATGGTTAATTTTATGTGTCAACTTGGCCAGATTACAGCCCTTAGTTATATTATTCAAATGCTAATGTGTGTATTTGTATATACACATAATTATATGTACATCTATAGATATGCATTTGTACATATATGTATGTACAAATACGTATATATGTAATTGTGAATGTCGATTTGGATATAGACAGCTCTTCTACTAGTTTTGTTTCTCTGATTGATCTCCGAATGCTATCCCGTGGAATGTCAAAGTATGGTCTATAGTTGAAAAGTGACATTGACTGTGATTTCAGTGAGTTTTTAGGTCAAAGCTGAGGCAGAAATTTATTCCCCTTCAGCATCTAACTTATGTAATTTGACTGAATCTATAGTGTAGTAGTCTTCATTAACACATTTTCATAACAATGGTACCACTTTTTGTGGGTCCCTAAAAAACAAAGTGTCAGTGTAATACTGGAAATAAATACTTGATAATACTTGAAATATAGCACCTTTCTCCTGAGGAATTTAAAGTACTTCACAGGCATTATCTCATGAATCCACATGTGATGGTAATGAGGTAGGTGGCAAATATGACCAACCCCACTTTATAGCCTGAAATTGGGACGCGATGAATGTGACTTGGCCCAAAGCTATGTTGAAACTCGCTAACTGACTAGGAATAGGAAAAGAAGTTTTGTAGGTTTTAAGCCAGTGTTCAGCCAATTCAGGTTATGGATCTGTCTCCCTGTCCCCTGTATGGGAATCCCCTGGGGATAATAAAATGCAAATGCTTGGGCCTCACCCTAGATGTACTGAATCAGAATTCTGGCAAATAGATCAAGAAGTCTGGCATTTTGGCAAGTTCCTTGGATCTTGGTCTTAGCGCATTAAAGCCTCATAACTATTCCTTAAGTGAAGCTTTTTGCCTTGCCTATACCTTCACTGGCTTTCAGTGATATATAAACTGAAAAATTTAGGGACTCAGTAACTGATTTTCCTGGCTCAAGTAGAAAAAAAAAACTGAAAAAAATACTGGTTTACCTTTTTTGTCTTTCTTTTTCCTTCCTTTCCTTCTTCCTTCCTTCCTTCCTTCCTTCCTTCCTTCCTTCTTCCTTTCCTTTCTTTCTTTCTTTCTTTCTTTCTCTCTCTCTCTCGCTCTTTCTTTCTTTTCTTTCTCTTTCTCTCTCTTTCTTTCTCTCTCTCTGTTTTTCTTTCTCTTTCTCTTTCTTCCTTCTTTCTTTTTTTTTTTTTACAGCAGATTTTAAAATGCTCCTCATTTGTTTCAAAGAGCTGTTTAAAGAAAATGAAACTATCTCTGTGTCACTGATGGGTATATTCTATCGACTTCCTGATCTCCATTTATTGGCATTTGCATAATGTGTTTTGCTTTTTTTTAACCCTCCATGCACACCTGAGAGACCTGTCCTGCTGCCTCCTAGAGTTTATCTTTGTCCTTTAACCAAACAAGCACATGGCATTTGTAAGACAAGGACATTTTTGCTAGAATAGTAGTGGCAGAAATTACACAGCAGCTCTTAAGCTGTCTATAAGGCCAGGGGAATGTCTGGCAGGGTGAATTTGCCTTGGTAAAATTGCTTGATCCACTGACCAAACAAACTCAACAGGCAGTGATGTGAACATCGATTGGGCTTATAACTTTAATGTCCTTACCATTTATCATTGTTTCCTTTTTAAAGTTTCACAAAAGAAGGTTTCTGTACAACAGAGGTTCTAAAAAGCAAGAAAAGCTTACTTTTCTGGAAAAAAGAGGTTAGGCTATGTAATATGTTCAAACATATAATAGAAGCTGGAATATTACTGCACATACTGTCAAATGTTCATAGGAGGCCTTTGTAAGCACAGAGTCCTTGAGATTTAAAAGGAAGGAGACATTTACATGGCTAGTGACCTGGTCCATCCTATAAGTTAGCACCTGCTCCTGCCCATCAGCCCTCAGCTAACCTGTGTTTAAAGTCACATGGCAGGTGAAGGAAAGAGGATGGAGGAAGGGTGGGAATGCCTCACGACTAGGAAAAACCCCACTTAGCAGTCATTTCCAAACCCTTACTACCTAATAGTCCAAGATTATAAATGTGGGTTTAGTCTTTGAAATTCCATTTTGTACCCCTTTGCCCCAAATACCAAAATAGATGATAAAAATAAATTAAAGCAAAACTTAAATATGTGCTTTCACAGATATTTCAATATATAAACTCAAACTAAATAGTGTGAAAACTCTGGTGTGATCATGAAAAGGTAGACACTACACATATGCTCATTGTGTGAAATATTTAAAGAAATTGTGGAATAGTCATACAATGGCATTTTATGTAGCTGGTAATCAAATGAGGTATTTCTAGATGTATGGGCATCAATGATAATATCTAGTATGTATTTTAAAAGCAAATTGCAAAAGAATACAGTTTGATTCTCTTTTGTAAAATAACAACAATTATACACACTAGCATATGCATATGAGGAAAACCTGAAGGAATAAGCCCCTGATGGTTAAGAGGTTTGAAACTACAGGAGATATTTGCTTTTCACATTATGAATTTCTGTTATATTTGAATTTCTTATAAAGAACACAATTACTTTCTTAGTTAGAGCTAATTTTAAATGTTTAAAAAATGAAATGCTGAAAAATTCCTTTGGGGAGAATTTTCTGCAAGGGTTAGATTGCTTGAGGTTCTTATTACTGGTTTAATGAAGTTTGGATCAAAGGTGCTATGCAACTTTGGTTCTCAGTGAAGTAGGCACTGGACAGAGTTAGGAGTGTAGAAGGTTTATGGGCAGTGACACTTGTGAAGGAAAAAGGGAGGAAGCAGGATTGGGTGGAGGAAGCCAGCAGACCCCAATGAAGACATCACAAAATCTCAGCCAGTCCACTGAAGCAGTAGATGCCTGTTAGACAAGTCCCATGTTGGGATCTAGTATTGAGCCCCTGTACCACTGCCTTGCACAGTTGTCTAGAGGCTGTCCCAGAGGAGGGTGATCGGGCAGGAAGGCTGGGGCAAACCTTGAGAGTTGTCTCCCAACTAGTCTCCCAACTAGTCTCCTGGAAGCCGAAGCATGAGTACTTTCTTCAATGGGCATCTGAACTAGGCATTTGTACTTCTACCACTGTGCCTTTTTCACTTCTCCATATATAGACTTAGGTATTTATGGTAAAGATGGTTTTGGGTGAAGTCTTTAACTTTCCCTAGGCTACACTTTTTTTTTTTTTTTTAATAAAATGCTTTCTAAACATCTCACCTCTAGTTTAGCTAAATGCTGAAAATATTGTTTAACATATGGCTTATTGTAGCTGAAAGTTATGAAGGATAAAGTTATTTATATTAGTCAGGATATAGATATATATCCATTTACTTTTGTGAACTTCTCCAAATGATTTCAGAGAAGGTATTGGAAAATATCAATGACAAACATTTTTTAAATATATAAATACTTTGTATTCATTCACATTATATTCTCATAACAGCCCTCTGATGAAGTTACTATTACTTTCCTCATTTTATGAATGAGAAAACTAACACAAGTGTGGTTAAGCCACCTTCCCCATGTCACTCAGTAAGTGGTGGATCCAGGATTTGAATTCAGGGAGTCTGGCTTCAGAATCTACTTTTGTAAATACCACAGTAGACTGCCTCTTCAGTGAACTAAGTATATTCACCATTAGTTGGGAATATGGCATGTCCAGAGAAGAGAAATATCTGTAATATTATGTAAGAACTGTCCACCAAGTTAGTAGGATACACAAGGAATGGGCTTGCGGGCCTCATTGCAGATGGGAACAGGGCAGACCTAACAGAGGTAAGGCTTGTCATCAGGACCAATGAATTAGCATCCATTAGCCCTTCATCTGTTAGGCTCTTCCCATTGAATGGAGAGACACTTGAATTAGCTGCTCCAAATGGAGCAGCTTCACCTTGAAATATAAATGGATGACTTTCACCTTGGAAATAGGTTAGTAACCCTTTGTTCTGCCTGACCATGTGTCCTGAGAAGTCCCTTGGACCTGCCACAAAATCCAATGTTGTTTCCACACCTCTCTCCATCTTTCTTTGCTATTGTTCTCTGAGCAAATAGAGGTAGGGGCCAATAAATAATCTTTTTCAAAGATTTGTCTTTTATCTCTATCCTAAGTAGTCTTGGGACAAAAATTCTATTACAAAGAAAATTACTGAGAGTCTTAATTACAATTATTGAAATTCAAACTCTACACAGCACTCTTTTTTGCTCCAATTATGAACAGTGTTCATAAAATAGGGTCATTTATCTAGAAAATCATTAAAAATTCAATGTACATGAAAGCCTCAAAAGTCCTTGAAAGGCAAATGTTAGGTAAGGGCTGTTTCCATGACAACATCTCCTCATCCTCATTGATCTCTTGTTCCCCATATTCTAGGAGATAAACACCTATTTTAAACAGCAACCTTCTGATGGTACCAAAGAGCGCAGTGGGGGATGGGAAAAATAAACAGCATCCTTCTTTAACAATTTTAACAAACTTTTCAGGAAGATGTTTAAGAGTAAGGATATCTTCCTGGCAATGTTTACTTGGTCCAAAGATAAGTAGATTTGCAGTGTTGACCACGTTCCATGCAATAAAATCTTTTTCCTTCTCACAGTTAGCCTATCACTCACAACCTAGCCCATTTAAAAAAAAAATAATTCTTGTGGATTTCATTGACTTATTGTCAATATGTTGGTTCACTGGTCAAGTAATTAGGGAGTTGAAAATTCATGTTTAGGGTCTCAATTTTAGTAAAGGAAAGAAGATAGAAAAGAAGGCATGTCATAACCACAAATCTGAGAGATTGACAATATTAGAAAAATAACTTCAGCAGTAAGTCTGTATCATCATTTTTGTACTTGAATAGCAACATGTGACACAACCAAAAACAATTAAATAATAATAAAGAAAATAAGAAAATAATAATAAAAAAAAATACCACAAATAAGAAACAAAAATATTCATTGCCCTAAGAAAAATAATTTTATAATCACAGAATTTAATTACTATAATTTGAACCCCAAAGAAGAAAATGCCTTGTGACTGGATATGCATTTCCATAAGAAATGTACTCAAGAAAAAATTGGAATTTAGTGAAGACTTTCACCTTAGTCTGAAAAACCAAGGAGTGGCCCTTTATACTTCACGCCTAACTCTGAAAAAAACTCTAAGTACTTTGTGGTTTATTTTTGAAAAGAGAGTAAGAGAAAGAAGAAATTGGAACAGAATAACAGGAGAGAGGAAGGAAAGAAACAGAGATTTTTCGTTGTTGTTCAAAAGATGTTAAAAACAAAGAATTGTTTCTTTAAGTGAAAAGTGGTAATTTCTATATTATTGGTGAATCTTGGGCTAGTCCTCTGGAGGTGGGAGGATACTAATAGCAGAGTTTGCTGGACCCATTTCACACCGTTTAAGGAAGGTTCTTTCTCTGATGGAGCAGCTGTTATTTCATTTTGAACAAAGCTAAATCTAAATCAGCTGACAGATGTGAAGTTCAGATGACTTTGATATTAACCGAAGGAAGAGGTAGAGGAAATAACATAGGGAAAACTTTTATACCCAAAACTGAAATACAAACATTTAACCCGAATCAAAACCTAAAGTACGAAAATTGAAACTAAAAACTGAAGTAGGGATGACAGTTCATAAAGTCTTTAAGAATATATTGTGCTTTTTAGGTTAAAAAGAAATACATGTTCATATCAGAAGAAATGGTAAAAAGAAAGAGAAAAGAGAGAAGATCACCTTTCTACTACTTATACACATTTATATTTTGGGATTTTTTTTCCCATGGGAATAGTTCTTATGTTTGTTTGACATAATTTTAGTTAGAATACATGTATTTGTAGTCTATATTTTAACCTTTGCATTAAAAATAAAGATTTGTCAACCAAATGATACAGAATTGGAATTTTCTGTGTTATTTTAGACTTTTAGAAACATAATTTTAAATAGTTGCATAACAATGTATCACATAGACATGCATAGTCTCCTTAATTGTTCTCAAATTTGGGTATATTGCCACTTTTTATTATGATTAATAATTCTAGGTAGACCCTATATGACTATTAGATTATTGGGAGTAAAATCAGGTTAATGGGGCCATCTTGCAGAAATCTATCTTAATACAACTGAACTTACTACAGCTCCTGGTATTACACACAAGCCCTGTAGTGGGCTTAAAATACATAAAGATAAAAAAAAAAGGCTAAGACATGGTTGTCCTTACATTCCTATAAGGTAAACACTGTGTAAGCAAAAAAATGATAGCGTTGGGAATCAGAGCAAGAAGTAAGGCAGGAAAAAAATGCATAAAATAACCCCTTGGAGAGTCAAGAAAGGCTTTGCTGAGGAGGTGATGTTTGAGGCAGGACTTGAAGGCTAAATGGGCATTGTTCAGCAAGCAAGAGAATTCTTACATACCATGAAAGAGCTGTAGAGGATTAAAAAACATGAATAAGGATTGAAGATTTAAAACCTAGTAGAGAATATATTAAGTGCAACAAACAAGGAATGATAGTAGCTAAGGGAAATAACTTCTATTGGAACATTCTAAGTTCCTAATGCAGAAACATTACTGAGCTGAAACTCTAAGGATTCAAGTTTCATAACTGATGATAGGAGAAGAAAGAGTACCCCAAATGGACGGGATTGGCATACGCAAAGCTGGGGAGGAAGGACCTCGGAGCTGTGTTTGGGAAATAAGAAGTGTACTTTGGCTGGAATGTAAGTGAGGCTGTGCACAGAGGAAAAGTGGAAGATATTCTAGAAAGAGGTTAGCAATGGATCTTGGAGAATCTTGAGGCCAGGTTGAGTTTGGAAATGGCAAAGGGAAGCTAAGAAATATTTTAGATGTGTGATGGATGAGAACTGAGTCAGTAGATAGATGGGAAGGAGGAGATAGACAAACCAGGAGGTTCTCTTGTTAACGTTAGGCTCAAAGTAATAAATGCTTGAACTAAAGTACTCGTAGTGGCTCTGAAAGGAAGAAGCAAATTCAAGAGCTATTTCAAGAAACAGTCATAGGGATTGGCAATTTAGATGTGGTGGGAGGAAAGGAAAAAAATGTCAAAATACTTAAAACTTTTGAGATTGGGTGGCTTGAGTGAATAGAGATACAATTGGGCAGAGAGTAGGTTTTATGAGGATGATGAGTTCAGTTTTAGTTGTGTTGAATTTGAGGTGCTTATGAGACACCCATGTTCCAGATAGCTTGTTGGGAAATTGAAATCTGAAATTTAGGACTCTTATTAGTACCTTATCAAAAAGGTCCTATTATATAGAATTTATGGAGCATCAAAGTAGGATTAATAAGAAGCTGAACAACTGAAAAGAATTTCAGATGGGATCTTTATTTATTGGGCTTTTGTTTTGCTATTTAAAAAGTCTCTGTATGTAAACTAGGAATTAGAGTTTTCTTCCAGGTGTAGATCTATTTAAAATTCATTTCATTAGAAGCTTGCATGAACTTTTCAATAGTGATTTAACATCACTAATGTGTAAAGGTTGCTGAACTTTAACAAATCAAGCTTTAAATACAATTGTTTAAAAATCACTTTGGGCACAAATGACATCGTTTCAAACTATTGTGTTGATTGAAATGAATGAAAGAATCCAAACCAGGGTTTAGTAGATTTGCAGATTACTGTCAAAGTGTTCAGTCCTGAGAGTTTCTGAGTTTAGCAAACGTTCTATCTGAAAGTTTATTTAAAATATTCAATAATTTACATCTTGGCCTACTTTTGTTCTGAATTTAAGTGGTAGTGATCAGAGGGCAATCCCACAGCCACCAGAGCTGAGAAACATCAATTAGTGTTTATATCCAGACATCAATAAACCATGGTGCTTTTCCCTCTTTTTGCACATCAGTCACATCAAATATTTCATAGTTCACTTTAGAAGTCATTTGTTAAAATAAAAAAAAATTGGTGGTCAGTCCAAAAGCCGAGATTTGCCCTACAGAACAATGTTTTTGAAATGCCGTTGCAATTTTAGGTATTTGATTTTTTGTTTATTTTGTTTGGTTTTTAGATTATGGGCATTTTATTGTCCCCCCCTCAACCACTTTGAATTTGTGTGGCAACTATTCGATTTATATAGGTTATTTTTAAAAGGAACATAGAATTACCTCTTCTAAGAAAATGATTGCATCAGTTCTTTTAATTGTGTAAGTTGAATACATAGGTTTTAAAAATATATTTTTGAGTTTTGAATTGAGAGTCCTAATAGATGTATTTTATTATAAACAGAGGATATTTATATATTTACTTATTAATGGTAATAATCTAATAATATTTGAACCACTATTCTTTATGTGGAGTCTGTGATATGCTAGAAACATTTGTACAGAAGATGTGATGAAAAACAAGTGTTAACAAGTATTAATTAGTAGAAATTAATAACGGTTTATCCTTTTGGTAATATTCCTACAAAACTCATTTGTAGGTATATAATAAGGTTTTTTCCTTGCTAAATTTCAGTCAAATTACTTGCCCCTTGATCTGTCATGGTCTAGTTATTTTAAAAATAAATTAATCTGAACATTTTTTTCCTACTATTTACCATATAGATTGGGATACAGTAGAGAGATTTAGATTTATTTACCAATAATATAAAAGAATAATAACAATATTTTAGGATTTCAACCTGGAGTTACCAACTGTTGATTTTGCTAAGTAAGAGCCAGGATACCAGCTATGTACTTTTTACTATCCCCATTTCCTGTAGCAATTGCTAGTGCTTGCCAGTGTTCAATTCTCCTCTGTTTTTCCAGGCACACAAGACTATTTCCCAATCTCCCTCTAGTTCAGTGAAGCTATTTGATTGTGATATAGCCAATGGGAGGTAAGCAGAAGTAGCTTGATTCAGGTCCAGACCAAGACAATTAAGAGCCAGAGTGCCTTCTCTACGCTTTCTTCTATGCTTCATGCCCAGGTTAAAGTGAAGGACTTTAAGATGGTGGATCCACACAATAGTAGTTATCTGCATTCCTGAGTCACTGCTTGGAGGAGAGCTATCTATTAGAACTACCTGAACCACAGTGGACTGCACTGTGAGAGGGGACAGCTAACATTAATGGCCTCATTTTATAAAAAGAGGGGTGCTTTAAATTCAAAAGATGTAGTAAGTGTATAATCTCATAATTTCAAAATTTTGAATATATTTTGCTTTGGCACTGCTAACTGCAAAGACATTGTCACCAGCCAGCCCCAGCTGTTGGCTGGTGTTTAGGAGCCCCTGACATGGTATTTAGGAGCAGTGACAAGTCAGGTAGACCTGGGATTGATTCCTGGCTCTGCCACTTTCCAGATGTGCAACTTTTTCAAGATAGTATTTCTGAGTTTCAGTTTCTTCATTTGTAAAATGAGGATAATAATAGTCTATTTTAATTTGGGGTCAAGGTTAAATGAGATGATGAATGACTCCTTGTAAATGTTCCATAAGCATTGTTTATTATATGTGTCTTGGCTTAAGAGAGGCTCTCATCTTATTATTTCCCATGTTTCTTTGGCATTTATGCCCTTACAAAATGTTAAAATTTTTAACATTTTGTAAAACAGAAAATTTTAATGTGAACATTTTAACATTCACTGGAATAATTTTCCTGCCATTTTGTCAGGAATCACTGAAAACAAGAAATGGGCTATTAGGAAGAGTTAAAGGAGGTGATGAGGCTGATACATTGGGAATGGATATTTTGGGATGTGAAGCTTTGGATTAATTAAAGAAAGAAAAGCAAAGTCCACCCATGCCAGAGAACCATGTTCCCTTGCCTAAAATGATTATAGGCACAAAGGATGAGAATGGATAGAGGAAAACAGAGGGTTCTGGTATGTTCTACTGTATTCTGCACAAGGTCATCAAGGGTGGAGCCACGTATAGCATTACATTCATTTAAGTATATTAATAAGAGGATTAATTAATAATAATGAGAGGACAAATTAAAATAAAATAATAATTATATTAATAAGAGAGTAAATTGAATAAGTAGGTAGAATTTCCTCCTTTTGGTAAATGTTATATGAGCCAGGTGAATAAAATCGTCTTATGTTTTTGGAACCACTTTGATGAGATTGGAAAGTCAAAACCTTTGCTCTGCATGATATGGTCTCTATTTCTTTAGTCTTAAACATCTTCCTAATGTATCCCTGGACCAATCGGACTGATAAATTCAGCTTCACTCCCAACAACACCCAGTTGCTTAAATATTTTTTACCTCTCCATCAGATTAACCATCCAATCATTTTATTATCTGTGATGGAAACAGTATAAAAATAAGGGATGAGATCACAATGACAAAACCACCATGTTTTTCTGATATTTTATTGCTGGTGTTTTGTTATTTCTGATATTTTTGTTTTGAAGAGAGTCATTTTCAAGAAGCACCTGTCAAATTATATACAACTTAAAAGTAATCTCAGAAAGTATAAATTGTTTTAATTTAGCTACATTATCAAAGTTCATTGTTTGGTTTCTTTAGATCTTGGAGAGATTTATTGTCGTCAAAGTTCCTATCATGTTACATGTGGTGAAAAAACACTATACAGATATACAGACACACACACATATATATGTACTTATATTTACTTATATATTTAAATAAATTGTTTTAATATATTATAACTATATTTTAATATTAAAATTTGTATATTTAAATATGATCGCATATATTTACATATATGAAATAATATAAATAGTGTTATATATAAATATATATATAAATAAACTTTTGGAGATGCTTGCTATTAACTTCCTAATATGGTCACACCTAGTATTAGTCATAGTTATTACAGGGAATAGGCTGTAGCCTGAACTCACTGGAAGGATTCCCCAACTCACATACAGACCTAGTCTTCCAAGGGAGCTGTCACTTTTGCTGCAGTTTAGAAGCGGCAGAATCACTTTTGTAACCCTAGCTGCAAGGGAGTCCAATCAATAGTTTAGTAGCTGTCATCTATGGTATAGGAAGGTATACTGAAGGACGTGCGAATAGAGGTTGAGTAAGCCGATTACAATATCAGCCCTCCTGGTAATGCATGAACTGTGATATACTTTACAGAAGTAACTAAAGGTCATATTTTGTCTCTGTGTGTGTCTCAAACAACGAAGTTGTTACAGGGTAATTTTCATTATCATTACTTTTTTGATCATGAAAAGACATTTTTATTCAAAAGAAAACCTAAGCAGCTGCAGAGAACTGTATCTTTTTATAAGGGACAATCTATCATAGGAGCCAGCAATCCTGCCCACCCAATCCTGCCCATCTCTCGCTTTTGCAAATAAACTTTATTAAAGCCAAGTTCATTCATTTATGTATTGTCTATGGCTGTTTTCATGCTATAATAACAGAGTTGAATAGTGCTATGGAAACCATGTGGCATGCAAAGACTCAAGTATTTATCATTTGGCCTTTTATAGGAAAAGTTTGCTGACCACAGTTTGTAACCTCATCATATGTTTGTAAAACCCATTTTAATTAACTCTTTGATAAGTGATTTTACAAAATAATGTTGGTGAGTTTTCTTTTTTCTTTTTTTTTTTAGTGTATAGTGCACTGGCGAGGTCAGTCTGCCAAGAACACACACACACAAGAACAAACAAAAACAACAAAAACAGGCTTTATTCTCACAATTATAGAGAACCTAGTTGAGAAATTAGAAAATTCTATTTACATTTTTATATAGAAATTCCCAAGATTTGATTTTATAGATAATTGGGGTGAAGAATTTCTTGTTTGCAAGTTCTGGCTATTTCTGTGCTGCAAGGAAAAATGACTAAAAAGTTCTTGAAAGCTATGGGTGGTCTATGCTTTAAGTCAGCTCTAGCTTCTTATAAGGGGGAGTGTAGTGGGATAGTTTTCCTCTTCTTGTGGATTATTTAGTGATTTATTTCACCTTTAAGGAATAGAAGGAGAGAATTGAGGTATGAATAATTTACAGGGCATAACTATTATATGCAGTGAATGGTTGTCAGGACATTATCAGTGTAAGTAACAAGAAAAATAACTGGCAAAACATGGGATAGCAGCTGTAAGAGCAATTGCCAATCATCTAGAAATTTCAGAATCCTTCTGAATGCCAACAAGTTATGGTTTTCTGGTAGTTCCTGAAAATAGAGCTTCTACATAGAACTATTTGTGTTCCACACTTCATTTACTTCGGTCTCATGTTGCTTATCCCATCCACCCTCCAGTCATTTAACAGCTCAGTTCTGCTTTCAGGAAAAGTGCCTCTAGATGGGTTGGTGTGGCAGACTTGCTATATGCCCAGAAAACTATTTCTTCTCCTGGGCAGCTAAACTTCATTGCCCGGTCTACTGTTTCTGGGCAGAGCCATGTAAGTAGTGCTGGAGTAAGTGGTACATGCTGCTTGAAGACTGACCCTGAAAGCATCCTGTTCCAAACAGTATATCCCCTCTCTTTCCCATTCATTGCAGTTGGGTGATGCTAGAACAATTTTGCATTGAAGGTAGACTAGACATAGCATGAAGGAGCATGGACCCCTGAGTCATCATGGGAGGAGGCATCCAGTCAAGGATATCTGCTTTGGACTTTGCATAGTGAGAAATAAACATTTATTATGTTGGTTGAGGTTGTCTCTTAGATCAGTTGTCCTGTCTTAGCTAATGCATTGAGCCAGTCACTTACTACTATCTTTGTGAACATTCATTATTCATCAGCTAATCTTCAAGACAGGTGACTCACAGTTCACTCAGCTGAGGGAAAATCCTAAATGGATGGGATTTAGGGGAATGACAAAGACCTTTTTGTTCCTGGGATGTTTGATTTAGTTTCTTCTGAAGACATTGGATTAGTCAGTAATCGTGAAAGTCACTGTTCAAGGTTAAGTGCAATTCATTTTAGAAGGGCCTTGGTTTCTAATTCAGGTGCAATTATATGTATATATATAGAGAGAGTTGTGTTCTGTTGCAAGGTGTAGAATAAATGATATGTTATTGATTATAGCTAATTTGCTTAAATTTGCGAATTTTAAAAATCTTTTTATTTCAAAGTAATTACAGACTCAGAAGAAATTACCAAGAAATATACAGGGAGGTTCCATGGACCCCCTTACCCAGCCTCCCCAGTGTCCCAATGTTGATATCTTATATAACTATAGAACAGTATCATAACCGGGACACTGACATGGGTACAATCTATAGAGCTGATGAAGATTTCACCAGGTATACCTGTACTCATTCGTGGTGTGTGAGCATGTGTGTGGTGTATGTAAGTAGTCGCATGCAATTATTTCACACATGTATCTTTACGTAACTACTATTCATAATCAAGATGCTCACCCTTTATCGCTACGCCCACACTCTAACATTCTCCCCCTCGCCAATCCCTAACCCTCGGCAACCACAAATCTGTTCTCCATCTCTATAATTTTATTTTGAGAATATTATAAATGGAATTATATAGTATTTGACCTTTTGAGATTGACTTTTGGTCACTCAGCATAATTCCCTTGAGGTCCATCCAAGTTGTTTTGTGTATCCGTAGTTCATCATTTTTGTTTTGTTTTGTTTTTTATTGCTGAGTAATATTCCATGATATGGATATGCCACAGTCTGTTTAACTATTCACCCACTGAAGAAATTAGGGCTAGTCCCAATTTTTGGCTATTATGAATATTCATGCATAAACTTAGATTTTACTTTCTCTGAAATAAGTGCTCCAAAGTACAATTGTTGGGTCATATGGTAAGTCACATGGCATTTTTAGAGGAAACCGCTAAAATATTTTCCAGGGTAGCTGTACCATTTTATATTCCCACCTGCAATGAATGAATGATCCAGTTTCTTCACATCCTTGCCAGCATTTGATGTTATCACTATTTTTTTTTTTAATTTTAGCAATTCAGAAAGATATACAGTGATATCTTCATTGTGGTTTTAATTTGCATTTTCCTAATAGTTAATGATTTTGAAAATTTTTGGTATGCTCATATTGCCACATTTTCTGATTGGATTGTACGTTTTTTTCATGTTGAGTTTTGAGGGTTCTTTGTGTAATCTAGAGATAAGTCCCTTTATTGGCTATGTGGGAAATATATTCTTTCACTCTATAATTTGTCTTTTTATTCTCTTCGGATTTTTTCACAGAACAAACATTTTTACTTTTGATGATGTCCAATTTATCATTTTTTTCTTATGGATTCTACTTTTCGTGTGAAATCTAAGAACTGTTCACCTAGCCCTAGGTCTCAAAGATTTTCTCTCTGCTGTTTTTCTAAAAGTTTTGCAATTTTATGTTTTACATTAGGTCCATGTTCCATTTTGAGTAAATTTTTTGTATAAGGTGTGAGGTTTAAGTCAAGTGAATTTTTGTTTTTGTTTTTGCTTATGGATATTCAACTATGCGAATGTTTTTTGACAATAAATGAGGACCACTACTCATACCATCCATGACATTCCCTTACTTGTGTTTTCATAAAATTTCTTGAAGGAGAGACAGGGGAATAATTTGGAGGTACAACTATCATATGTATTTAGGCAACCACATGTTAATAACATTTTGTGTCAGGCATAGTGGAAGGTCTTAAACCAGCAGCCACAGACCAAATGCGTCCTGAAAACATATTTGTCCCATATGCATTTAAAAAAATCTTTTTTGCAACAACTTTAAAAATGTGAAGATTTCATGTAAAATGGAGATTTGTGGATTTGTCTTAAAGTAAGAAGATTCAGTAAGAGTAAAGCTACATTCCTCCCTGAAAACTGTGTTCTTGAGCTGAGATGTGTCTTTGGATGGGACATGTTCTTTGTAGTTCACTACAATCCTGTTGACTCCCTGACATGGTGGGCCCTTGTCAGTGTCACCTCTTATAATTATTGTTTTCCTTGCATTACTGTTTTAGTCATTCAGTGCTTGTTTACCATATGGAGTGCTCTTCATTCACTTTAGACCTTTGCGTCTGTGACCTCCTGAGGTTTCCCTTGTTGGCCTCTGGTTCTTTCTTTTCCTTGCATTTCTCCCACCTCTCTCATTTGCTTTGTCTTTCCCAGGTTATTGATTTAAGTCCACTTTCAACTTTGATTGGCACTAAAATGTCACCTGAGCAAGGCCTACCTGGGTGTTCTTAGGTTCTGTGGGATCATGACCTCACAGATTGCAAGTCAACATCCTGGTGTGTAGTGCACAGTTCGTGAGTGATCATTTTCCAATGTGGAGATGGTGGTAGGATGTGGAGAAGATCCACTGGGTTTTTGGTTTTAAACTACCTGTTGTGCTTTAGTTATTAAGTGCCCACTCTCCCAAGTTGGGCAACTGAAGCCAGTCATAAAAGCATAGGTAGTGATATCTGATCTATAATTATTCTGTCACACTTGGAGTCATTTGGAAAAAAAAAAAAGGCTTTCAACTAAAGGATGACTCATGAGATCCTAGAGAGGGAAAGCCAAGAAAGAGCACTGCCAAAGGGTGGGAAGGATGGGAAATTTATAAAGCTTCTGGGAAAACCTAGGTTCAAGAACATCAGACCTGGACTCCAATGCCTTCTTTTCTCAAATCCCACAAATCACCCTTGATTTCAAAAGAAAAAATGATTAACTGTCTTGAGCACAAGATGGCAGTCTAACTGCTGCTTCATTCCCCATGGCTGTCTGGAGAAAAGTGATAGGAAACAGCAGAATAAACTTGCTTCTGTTGCTGCGAAATACTGAAAAAGAAATAGTAATCAAGAAGGATGATGAGGGAAGGAAAGAGGTTAAAAGTAGTTGGGTATGTGTGCGTGTGTGTGCTGTGTTTTGATTTGTTTTAAAATTTGGCTCTACTCATAGTTTGAGTCTCTGTTAACTATGTGCAGGCTTAGGTCTCATGTGTGTCTTTTGGCTCTGTTCTAGAGCAAAGTCCCTATGCAAGTACAGGGGATAAATAGGTAGAGACCATATGTGCTGGGGAGGAGGCTGGCAAAAGGCCCTGGTTCTCAGATGGACGGAGTCTTGGGCTAAGCAGTGATGACCTTTTTTCGGTGTTCTTATGAAAATAAAAAAAGGGCACATTTCTTCTTTATACAAAGAGCTATGCCAAACTCTACAAAATGTTTAGAAACGGTTCCAGTCATGGGCAGATATTATGAAGAAGAGTAAAAGTCTCGCCACTTCTCTGTCTATGTCTCCCTCTCTGTCCCTCTCTCCAGTAAAATCCATAAAGAAGGGCAAAACTAATTACGTGGAACACCCTCTTTCCTGCAACAAAAAAATTATATCCCAGAATTAAAAGATGGATGAAGAGAAAAGGCTCATATAGCAGCCAGTTTCTCTTGGCATGCTCTAATAAGACATTCAATGCAGCCCAGGCAGTAACCTGGTCTCCAAAGCCCCCAAAGCAAAGGAAGCCAACAGGCTGCAGCTTCTGGAATGAAGCAGGGTCATTCTGGACTTTGCCACTTCTCATGATGGCCAGCTACAGGTCAATCTTTTTTGTAGGCAGAGCCAGCTTTTCAGAAGCTGTTGTTTCTTCCCCCAGAAAGTGGGGGCTACCTTGACACTTTTGATACTTGTTAAAGTGGTGTTATATCTCTGTTGTATAACTTGATTTATAAAATGAGTTTAATAAAGGCAAAACAACTATTTTTTGAGGCAATATCCTTCACATGAAGAAAGTTTCAGACTTAAA